>PVKC010047712.1:0-11010 GCA_004027635.1 Crocidura indochinensis | reverse complement strand
TTTTTACAAAGAACAAACATGTTCAAAACCCAAGCAAAGCCAAGTTTGTATTTGTCTAAACAATGTAAAGTCCCTTGACAAGTTTAACCATCAATATTTTTGCATATGACTTGTCTTAATGGAATGAGTTTTGCCAATGTTTATTAGAAGTTAAGACATTTGTTTTGCTTTTTAAATTTTAGTGTCTCATGTTTCAATCGAAAAGCATATTTCACATAAGGTTTCATTCTTCAGTGGCCTAAATATATATATACATATATATATCCATATCCATATCCATTTATATAAAAAAAAGTCATAGCAGACTTTTGTGTTGGCTGGTTTTTTGTGTTCCTAGTCTAACTAACCTGAATAGAAATGACTGGTGGTTGCAGTAAATCATTCCAGGCACAGTGGATGTTAGAGGCGGCAGGAAACTGCCCCGCAGAGCCCAGGACAGGAGCCAGGGCTACTTGCAGTACTAGGCATTCAAGTTTCCACACTGCCAGACCTCATATGGGCCAAAGACTCATTTCACAGGGTGCAGCCTCCTGAGCTGTTCTCAGGTGAGGGAGGCTCTTGCAACTTTGTGGAACGGAGTGGAGGTTCTCAGCAGATATTAAATGGTGCCTTGTAGGCCTGATCTCTGGGAACACAAGGAAGAAAGAAACAGTTGTCTGGAAATAATTGTCAATGTGTTTTCCTGATTCCCATCAGGGTTTGAGAGCAGGGGAAGAAATGGCAGTTGACTGAAGGGTGAGGATCAAGATCTGGAAAAGAAGGGGTTAAGGATAGAACCCCAGGAAGGTAGACAGGCTGCATTACCCAGTGTGCATCCCACCCCACGGGACATTGACCTTGTCTATAGATACAGCCAGAAAAGAAACCTACAGTCTATGGGAGATCACACTGTTCTGTGGCAGGGCTGGGTCCAGAATCCTCCACCCCCTTGGTTCAGCTGAAAGGTTCATTCTTGCTTCTCTTTTCCTAAAGTCCCATCTCCCCGAACTGAATGTCGCTGGACAATTCTCAAACCCCTACACCAGGCTAGCCCAGGGACAGAGTTTGAACACATTTAGTTTCCTTTGCAGAGTGTGATTTCTTGCACCCTCACTCCTCTTGAGGTTTTCTTTCCTGCTCCTCCCAATTCAGTGCTGACTAGCTGACTACAATGTCCAGTCTACACCCGACCCTGACAGCCTGGCTGGACTCCACAGGGCTTCACAGGCTCACATACAGACATGAGCAGGCATATATGGGGCATGCACATGAGCAAGAGCATATACATGCAGAAGCATGTACATATGGGTATAGTTATAGACTCCAAGGCATGCACAGGTACAATACACATATGCTTGAGTAGTCACACACAGTATAGATATGCACAGGGCATGCATATGCACCAGCACATGCTTGCACAGGTAAGTGGCACACATGTACAGTTAGGTACATACATGTACATAAACACACATGGGCACATAGTCCACCCTACAGTTCTGTGCAGAGTCCAGCATCCACTTGACAAGGTGTCCCTGGCACATCAGAAAACAGCCTTTCCTTCAAGTGGCTGCTGCCTCATGCAGCTCTGGATGAGGCTTATTGGGAGGGATGAGGGTGTAGGGCAGGGGAGAGTGGGAGCAGGCAGGTTTGATAGGAAGTCAGTGAAAAATGGGGAGCACACCACAAGGAATTGGGGCTGCAAGAAGGAAGAGACTTCCCAAGTGGGTGACTTAGACCCTGAAAAAGCCCAGAGCTACAGCTACCTGCCAGGGAGGGCTCCACACAGTTGAGCCTGCATGAGTTTTCTTGGAACATGAGCCCTAGTCCTTGACATAACCACTCTTGTGACTCTCTTTCCCAGAATGGGGTACAGGAGGAAGCTATGAGGTTAATCAGGGATGCAGGAATCAACTAAAAAAGCAAGAAGAATACAGATATGACTGGGAAGGCTGTTGTTTATATTATGGGGTACATTATTCACCTTTTTTGAAAACACCCCCCCTAACCTGATGGACTTTCTACATGTTTCAGGAATACGCACAAGCATCCCAAGGGCAAGAAACCTCTTTTCTGAGAGGATCCCAGAGAGTCACCACCCACTCTTTCACTCAGGAAAGTCATCACACCCATGACCCCTTCCCTGGCATCTGGCTGGATGGTGGCATGAAGGGTGATCTTCTCCCTAAACCCTCCAGAACCTCTTATTCTGCAGCTTGCATACAGGCAAGGACTCATGGCCTTCTTCCCTTGAGAGACAGGTTCCCACAGGGCCTTTACCTACAGGGATGTCCCACTCTGGTAAGCAGGTCCCTTCTGCCTTTAGATATGACCTCAGCCCCTCCCTGGCTGCAGGCAGCCAGCCGCCAGCCTGGCGGGGCAGGCGCTGGTGGTGGAAACTCAGCTGACGAGTGGACCAGATCCAAGGTAAATTTCCCTTTCCTTACCACAGTTTTATAGAACTTTGCAAAAAGGCAAAGCACTTTTGCCAGTCAGCTTTTTACTGTGCACCATCATGCCTGCCAAGCTCTGAACATCGAGGCTTTATTTATGTGGTTTGCTCAACCCCCAGCACATTCAATGTTACAGGGATATAACCATAGAAGATTCTGATAGGAGAGGTACAGGGTATATAATCAGGGCTGTAGTGAAGTGGTCCCACTGCCAGGGTCTTATGTAACTCACTTCCCATGGAGGGGCTGGTATAGAACATTCTTTCCTGCATTCTTGGATTCTTGGTCTCTGTATTTTATTCTGACAACTGGTTTCTCTCTCAACTGGAGGCCATTTCAGCTCTGACCATGCCAGTCAGCATTTCCATGAGACTCTGTTCCTAAGGAATGCCCAGTCCAGTGTCTGGCTGGCCTGGGGTAGCTTAACAGGCTCAGACTAAGAAGAGAAACTGTTAGTTCACAGAGTGGCAGGTAGGGTAGCCTGAAATGGGAGTGCAAGAAGTTCTAGTAAATTCTAAAAGCTCCTCATAGGCTCCTGATCTCAACAAAAGCTCTGTGACAAAGGAAGCAGCTTTGCAGTTGCTGACATGTATGTAATTGAACATGGAAGTTATAGAATTACATACAGGGAATCAGTTTTACTTGAATTGACTCTGCCATGTCAAAATGAATCCCACTCACAGCAGTGCTGAGACACACATGATGACGAGACTAGCAGGGGCCACATGACTGTGTTCTTGTATGACTGCTTTCTCAAAGGTGTGCTGACACATAAGCTTGGCCAAAGGAATCATTTGGCTTTAAAGTTAAGACTTGGTCTTTACAAAATGAGCTCTTTGGAGCCAATCATCTTTGCACTGGGAACCCTCAAGAAAAGTAAATTTTGTGTTGAAAGGAATCTGATACCAGCTCCCAGATCTTGAGGGTCTCCAAATCTCTGGCCATTCCTCTGAGTGTATTTAGTTTCTCAGCCTACCCTACCTGCCAGGAAGTTTTCCATGAGCCCTTTCCCTCCCTGCTCCTTTCCCATCTTAGTGAATACCTCCAACTCCCTCAAGATCCTCAGACAGTCTGACTAAGCCTGATGCTAGGATACCCCTGACTGGACGATGCTGCCAGCTTCATGTGGGATTCCCATTCTTAAGAGGTTCTCTGTCCCAGCTCATGCAGTAATGTTGGAGTGTTGGGAAATGTTCAGTATTTGTGTCTTGGGAGATTCTCAAATTGATTTTGGTTCTCATGACAGGCCACAGCTGTGTAGAAGTTCTCCCATGAAAAAGCAATCACACAGGGACACAGTCACTAGGCCCCTTGCTTTCGTGCAAGGATGGCATCTATATTTTATTGATCTTCACATTCCTAGTGCCTAACAGGATCCCTCCTCTTGAGTTTACATTCAATGTTTGTTGAATTTTAAATAGTGAGTGGTGGTTGCTCAGTAAATGCTGGCCAGTCAGTGCTGGCTGGGGCTTTTCACTGTCTCAACTATACAGGGAGGTGGAAGTACTATAAATATGGTGAGGTAAGAGCATTGGTGTGCAGTTTTGTTGGGTTTGGGACATGGTTTGCCTATGAAGTTGGGTCATTGAAACTGGAGTCCTGCTAATGGTTGCACCTAAATCTCAGTGGGGTGCTGCTTCTGGACACAGTCTGAATAACATTTACTAGTGTTGCATTCAACCATCTTGTTTCCATCAAGGCTGGAGTCTTCCCATAGTCTGACTCTGGAAAGGATGGAATTTTTTTACTATCCTGAACCAAGATGCCACTTATCTGTTTCTTCTTGTCTTAGTCACTGCTGCTGAGTGAGTCTAAGTCCCAAGTCACTTATTTGGCCCTGCAATGGCCCAGAATTGCATTAAGCCTTGTCTTTTACCCAGTTCTGTATTAGGTGTATGTCCTACCAAAATAGCTAGTAGATGATGCTTTGTTACTGTTCAGCAGTTAGATTGAACATTCTATGCCAAGGAAAGCAACCAGCCTCATTATGGTCTTAATATCAAACTGTTTTGATACAGAGGGAAGAATTATCAAGACAGAATTCAAAAAGCATGGATCCAAAGTGTGAGCCTGCTGAAACCTGGAGTAATGAAATACCAAGACCCAGGATCACACAAGGGCATTGTTACCCTTCTTGGCATCCTCTGAGCCCTGGAATGCCCAGATAAACAAGTTATTTCTATTCAGGAGAGTCAACTTTGGTGGAGTTTCTGTAGTGTATTCCTCTCTTCACCTGGCCAATTCCACTCCTAATTCTCTTTCCTCCTTCACCTAACCATCACAATACTCATACCATAGTAAGTAATAAAACTCTGGCAGAAATAATAAAAACCAGTCTGAGAATGAAACTTCCTCTCCCACTTCCCAAGTTTTGTAGCTCATTTCCTTGGCCATGAATTCATTCATCTATCCACCCACTCATATATTTGCTTTCGTCAATAGATAATTTACTCAATATCCCTGACTTTTGGTGCTAAGACTAGCATTCTCCTGATGACCAGTGGGAATGATGCTCTCTGGTCAATGGGGTGAGGGCAGATAATATAAAATAAGTTGCACTTAGAGTGCAGTAAGCACTGTGGCCAATCTGCAGTAAAGGGCAGTTTCCCTGAGGAGACAATATTTCAGTTGTACTCAGAAGGTCAATGAGTTAACTAGGCAGACCCACATTCCATTTGGAATCCCTTATTTCTTTTTTTTTTTAATTTTTATTGTGACTGAAGTTCATTACACAGAATTATTTACGGTACATAGTGACAATGAATGAAGGTCATTCCCACCACCAATGTTGTCCTCCCTCCACTCCTGTTCTCAGCATGTCTCCCATATCTTCCTCCTTTGCTCTCCCGCTCTCCCCACCCCAGAATACTAGTGTAACTGGTCTCCACTTAGCAGCTTGTTGTAAGTCTGGTATCTATTCTGTTTGGTGTTCCAGTCTGATCATTTTTTATTTACACTGCACGGGCATATGACTGGCCCTGGTAACACCCTTTTCTCCCCTCAATTTATGAGTCTGAATGCTTCAAGTTGTGCTATTCTGTTTGAGATAAAAAGGTCAAGAAAAGGAGAAGGGAAAATTTGGTATCAACTACTAAAAGCAAATGAAATTTAAAAATCACCGAATAATATCCACAAGAGTGAAAAAAAAGATGGAAGAAAAAAGAGAAGGAAAATAATATCAAAAATGGATATAAATAAATAAATAAATAAATAAAACAAAACAAAACCAGAAAAAGGAATAATGGAGTGGCAGGGTTTGGTGTTACACATTTTTTTGTATAGGCACAGTAAGTATTGGGGAAATAAGGAAATTTCCATGGCCTGATGGATTCAGGGTTTCTCCATTCCTGGAGCATATTGTCATGGGAACAACCACTGGCTCCATACCTTCTCATTGCCATATCCCAGGGGTTTTGTTTGTTTGTTTTTGTTGTTGTGGAGGTGTCAGGAAACTTTCCTCTCGATTGTGGATGAGAAAATCAGGTCACTATAGAAAGCAATCTCGGTATTTGCACATGTCCTAGGACAAGGCCTAGGGTAGAGTCTTTAAGGTTCTAGAGGTTGTTCCAACATCATTGATGTGTTCAGTTTTCTGAGTCCTGTGCTCCATGTTTTTGCTAGTTACCTAAGCCATAGTCTAGGGAGTCATGTGGAATCCCTTATTTCTATTACTGTCCTTCAGAAAGTCAATGGACAGGACTAAAGATGGACTCGGAGATATGTTTTCTTCAAGCATGCTGAGTGCGATGTTGGACTATGTCTTCGTCACAGGTGGGAAGGCCCACCATAACACACTGAGTCTGATCCATTGAGAAGACAAAACCAAGATGAGGCATGTGGGAAAACTGAAAGCCCCTCATTGTGAAGTCCAGGTGAAGGGGGTGCTGGTTAGAGTAAGTCTTACATCTCTTCTAGATCCAAATCACATTTCCTTTATTGGGCACTCAATTTATCCTTCTCATTAGCTTTTCCTTTTTTTAAATACAATGCCCACTAAAAATTAAAATGCTTGTCACCTCCTGCTTAGGTTAGCATTGGAGATGCATGTTTTTTATTATGCTAAATATTGGCCAGACTCAGTTATTCTTGTATTTTTTTTTTGCTACTGACGGGTGTTAATGTGAGGTCTTGGGTTCCTTGGGAGAGATCCAGTTGCTTCAGAACCCTAAAGCTGGGAAAATTTATTGTGAAAGTTTATTCCAGGAGTTATGTTCCAGAGTTCTCTCTAGTTATAAGAAAGCAACCAAATGGTCAGATTTTGTTAAATGGTTTAGTGTGCCAGTTTTCCTTGTGGAGCCCAACTTCAAATCCCACAGGATAGAAGCCATAAACTTTGCTGACATGCAGTTTCTTTAGCTCCTTCTCCCTAGATCAAGGGCCCAGACAACACAGAATCCAGAATGCAAGGGTTAGTCATCTGCTTTGCTATTACCAGAACACAAAGATCTTTATAGGTTCTATTTACATATTTATTTGTATATAACCAAACTCTGTACTTAGGTCTATATATTTACTCCTTTCGGTTGTTTAATTTGTGGTTGACATGACTGTGTTCAGGGATTATTCCTGGCTGGGGGGTCAGGGATCAATCCTGATTATACTTTGGGAATCATATGTGGTACTGGGGATAGAACCAAGGTTGACTATGTACAAGGTGAGCACCTCACTGTGTCTATGTATTTAATCTTGTAGACACCAGGCTAGTGACGTTTAGACAAACAGTAAGTTTCAGAAACACTATGACTTTGATAAATATTCCCTGAGGTTTTTTATATTTTTCTAGAGACAGTTCATGAACTGCTTAGTAATGCTATGAAAGTGATGACAAGAAGAAACTGTGAGACTACTGAAAGCAAACGGAAATTAAAAACTTGAGTCCCAAGTGAGTCCAGTTAACTTGGACCATTTTATAGATACCAAGGTACTCTAATGCTGACCCTGCCCATGGAAACAAACTGGCAACACACACACACAAAACAAAATGAAACAAAACAACTACAAAAAACTCAGAAAGTTCCTATAGATACCCAGAACTTGTGAGTGAGTCAGGCCATGGAGTTACTAAGTGAAGTCAAGGACTAAATCCTTTATCTGCTCAAATGTCTTCCCATTTCAATGGCTTTGAATATTTATTAATGTCCAGCTTTATTGTAGGTAGCAAACCAACCTGAGGGGTTGTTTATAAATGTGTAGAAAGTGAGAAGATTATTAAAGGAACCACTGGGATGGACTGTGAATGGAATGGATGATGGTGCCACTAGCTGCCATGCAGACTTTTGGGTGAATTATTGTGGCAATGTGGAAACCATCTGCCAATTGTACCCAATCTCCCAGCCTTTCATCTGAAGGTATAAGTCAACCAGTCACAGAGAGGATAGTTCCAGAACACATGACCTGAGATCCTATGATTTCACAGTCTGACCCTAAGTTTTTCCCTTGTTCCCCCATGGAATATATTAATGTCCTCCAATCCACCTCTGGGCTGTGTGATCCTTGTGGAGCACATGATCTCTGTGCTCTAATCAATGTTTGTTTCATTTTTATTTCAGTCCAATTATTTTGTAGTCCACAAGTCTCTTGCAAGGGAGTTTTCCAAATGTGTTTCTTAATTTCAGATGTTCTAGGAGCTTCCAGAAGATTGAGGTGGAGACTGAGGGAAGATATTGGGAGACAGGACCCAGCTTCCTAGCCTCATCTTCAACTGGAAATGTTGTATAATTATGTAAGTACTAAAAATCATTTTAGTACTGGGGAAATAAAGTTTTAAAAACGCAATGCTGGAGCTGGAGTGATAGCACAGTGGGTAGGACAGTTGCTTTGTGTGCAGTCTACTAGGGTTTGATCCCCGGCATCCTTTTAGTCCCTCCACAAGGCTGTCAGGAGTAATTTTTTTATCCCAGAGCTAGGAATAAGCCAGGGTACTGCTGGGTGTGGCCCAAACACTGAAAAACAAAACAAAACAAAACACAATGCTTCAGCCTGAGGAGATAGCTCAGTGGGTTGGAACACATGCTTTGCATGAAGAAGCTCCTAGTTCAAATCCCAATACTGCATTGTCCTCTGAGAACCACTGGAGCCACCATCAGCACTGGGTCACAAGTAACTCCTAAGCAGTGCTAGGTTTGATCTGAAAACAAACCCATCTCCAAACCCATCACAGAGCTCAAATGTATAGAAGGTTGATAATTGCCCAAGATCACAGAATTAATTGGCAGTAAAAGGCAATGGAATCTTGCTTTATGAATCTCAAAAAAAGTTGGCAGATTTTGAAAGTTAAGTCTCAATTTTAGATTTCAAAAATACTCCGATGAATCTTTTAAATGCTTCTTTGCAGCAGTGCACAAATGTGCGCTGAGAGTCGGCTGGAAATAGTTCGGCAAGGATTCATATTGTTTTAATTCATTCTCAACCAACAAATCCTTGTAATTACCAAGTTACTTTATTTTCTTAAGCACAAAGCCTGAGGCACAGACCCAAATAAAATTCTCTAATCTGAAATCCATCTGAGTACTTATGTAATTTATCCCAGGCTTTGGATCAGAAGCTTGGTTAACAATCCAATATTGATCGATTGGTCATGACTGAGCAAGATCCTGGGGCACAGAGATAATGTAGCAATAATTAGCGATGTCTGTTAAGGCTGTACAATGGGTGTAGGTATGGTACATTCCCCTTTTGTGCCTTAAACTATGGCTAGGCTTCCAAATGATCATAGAATTGTTCTCTTTCCTAATTAGATAAGCTTTTAAATTTTGGGACTCTAACTGAAAGGTCTAGCAAATTGCTATGGGTGCATCAAATTTCTACTCAACATTTAGAGACATGTTGGAATTAAGCTGAATTGAACCGAATCAAATCAAGATGAAGGAAATAAAATGAAGTGATTTATCTCCAAAGGGACATCAAAGAAAATGCTCAGTGCAAGAGAATGTACAGTCTCTCGGAGGCCAAAATTATTCTCAGAATTGCTTTAAAATAAAAACATTCTAAATACCATTGGAGGCTATCTCTCAACCCTTAATTGAAGTTGGCACAGGGTTTCCAAAGAATTAAAAATTTGTCTGTAGAATATCAAAGCATGGGGTCTTGGAACAAAATTAAATCTAAACAAAACAAAATACATTTTGTTTTTGTGCTGTCCTGGACTGCTGAGTTATCTGTAGTCATGAAAAATAACAATGCAGAAGATGGAAAAATGATTCTGGAGCATTTCTAAAAGGATGCTCAGAAATAAGAATGAATTCAATCATGAAAAGAAGCCACCTTTGGCCACAGAGACTAGCAAAGGTCATGAGCATTGGAGGCGATGCAATTTTGGATCAAGTATCACTTCCCATAGTGCTTTGCTTTTATCTCATCCTCAACAGCTTCCTTTTAGACCAAAATGACACAGAGTCCATTGGGGCTGCATTCTCAGAATGCCAGAGCATGGACTGGGGACTCAGCCCATAAAATATCCATTTCTCAAGATTGGATGTCTGCAATTAGGATGTCAGAGTGGTGGAGCTTGAAATGGCAGCCTGATGAGGTTATAGTGAGGGCATTCTGGCTGCCTTTAGGATATGTCCTCACATGGTAGGGTGAAAAGAAGAGACTCAGGGATTACCCTGAAGGTGGGGCAAATTCTTTCCCTACATGTTGAAAGAGGAGACATTTGCTGAGGTGTATAGGGGTGAGGATCTAAAGGTAAAAGAGGCAGCCAGTGCCATGTCACAGAGAAATGCATGTTCTGTGTCCATCCCAGCCCTGCAGTGGACTGACAAGCAACCAGATCTTCGTGTGTTGTCTCTGGCCTGTGAGACCCAAAGACTTTCTCATCTTATTGATGTTGTTCTGTTCCCTTTACTTTCCATGGTCTTCTGTACTGGCCACACATGGACAGTCTTTGGCTGGAAGCCTCATCTATACTAATTAAATGCAGGGTTCAGATCAATCAGAGAGCAAGATTACCACGTAGAAAGTGAGCCTGGCTATCCTGATTCTCCTGCATGGTAAAATGAAATGTCAAGTGCATGAATCTACTTCCCTTTAAAGAGCTATTACTAAGTCCTGAGAGGAGATGTGTGTGGAACCAAGGCATCATGCATTCAGGAGGGGACAGTGATCAGATCAAACTCAGTGTTGTCCATACTGGCAGGCTTTGGCTGCTGAGAAACCCTCTTTCTGAGTCTGTGTTTAGCAACAGTGACTGTCATGATGACCAAGCTTTTTTGCAAACTTGGAACCTTTCATTCCTCCTCTCTGAATCTGGAGGGGAGGTCAGAGATCAAAACAACACCCAAATACACAGTCTGTTCCTCCCCCATGACATGGCCTAATTTTGCTCTGACCTGGGAATCCTGCAAGTGTCTGTCTTGTCTACATGCATTTGTTATTCTCTTTCCAAGGTTCTAGCCCTCTGGGCAGGGTTCCAATAGGACCTCCCCATGAATTTAGATTCATATCACTTATCCTGGCATTGCTGTCTGACTGGAAGCAGGATTTAGAAAACTCTTAAGGGGAAGGAGGTAAGAAGCAGTCAAATGGGGCCCGGGAGATAGCATGGAGGTAAGGCATTTGCCTTTCATGCAAAAGGTCATCG
>PVKC010047711.1:0-11110 GCA_004027635.1 Crocidura indochinensis | reverse complement strand
AAAAAAAAAAAAAAAACCAAAAGCCAAAACAAAAAAATCCCACAAAATCAGAGATCAGATCGGGATGGAAACATTAGACCCAATGTGGGGAAAAGAGGTAGCAGAGCAACTGGCAATCCCTACAGGTAATCTGCATTAAAACAATTATATCAGATCCCAATTATCCTGGCAGATGCTCTAAGTATGCATAGAAGTAATGAAAATAGGGGCCGGTGCGGTGGCGCTTAGAGGTAAGGTGTGTCTGCCTTGCCAACGATAGCCTAGGACGGACCGCGTTTTGATCCCCCGGTGGTTTGATCCCCCGGCGTCCCATATGGTTCCCCCAAGCCAGGAGCGACTTCAGAGCACATAGCCAGGAGTAACCCCTGAGCGTCACCGGGTGTGGACCAAAAACAAACAAACAAACAAAAAAGAAGTAATGAAAATAAAATAATCAGTTCCAGGGTACTTGGTTTAGAACTAAAGTTGACCTACCCTCCAACTAAAGTCATACTGCTGTGGTGCTCCACACACCATAATCCAACACCAGAAACCGGGTCTGAAACAGGGCTTGGTGCAGAAAACAAACTGGGCCATGCTTGAGAGAGTGAAATACATATGGTCAGGGAGGTTTCACCTCTTGGTGGGTGAAGGCAAAGAGAGAGAAAGAGACAGAGACAGACAGAGAAAGAAAGAGAGTGAACTGATCACCCAAACCACAGCTTTTTTTTTAGCACCAAAACCACCCCCAGATGGCGTGGGGAGGAGTTGGCAATAGAATTAATCCCACGTAGGTGAGTCTGACAGGTAAAGAGGGCAGGGAAGAGGCAGGAAGCCAGTTTTGAATAGGGTGAAAACAAGTTGTAAACCAACAACTGGCATCTAAGTTTAAAAAATAAACTCTAGGGGCCGGGGAGATAGCATGGAGGTAAGGCGTTTGCCTGTCATGCAAAAGGTTATTGGTTCGAATCCCGGTGCCCCATATGGTCCCCCGTGCCTGCCAGGAGCAATTTCTGAGCATGGAGCCAGGAGTAACCCCTGAGCACTGCCGGGTGTGACCCAAAAACCACAAAAAAAAAAAAAAATAAAAAAAAATAAACTCTAACCTAGAGAAGAAAGTTCCAAGATGAGCTGTATGAGAAGAAAATAATAATTAAACCCTAAAGAAACCGGTTACAGGAACTGGAGTGGTAGCACAGCGGTAGGGCATTTGCCTTGCACTTGGTTGATCCAGGACAGACACAGGTTCCATCTCTGACATCCCATAATGATCTCCTGACCCAGTAGCTATTTCTGAGCACAAAGCCAGGAGTAACTCCTGAGCGCTGCTGGGTGTGGCCCCAAACAAACAAACAAAAATAAATAAAGAAAATAAAAATTCTGCCTTTATTAAAAAAAAAAAAGAAAAGAAATTGATTAGGGCCAGAGAGGCGGTGCAAGCAGTAGGGCATATGCCTTGCAAGCGCTAAACTAGGACAGACCGTGGTTTGATTCCCCCAGCATCCTATATGGTCCCCCAAACCAGGAACAATTTCTGAGAGCATAGCCGGGAGTAACCCTGAGCATCACCAGGTGTGGTCCAAAACCAAACAACAACAAACAAACAAAAACAAAAACAAAACCTGGGTACAGCAATGTTTGGTCACAAAGAGCTAGGAAAAGTGCACTATTAGTTACTGATTGCCCTTAGGAGTTGGGACTAAAGATTGTATTCATTCATTTATTCTACAAGGTTTAATATATGCCAGGCACTGCTCTAGGCACAAGAAATAGAGTAATGAAGAAAACAAAACAAGTCTTCCTTCTCTAGGTCTTACATATAGATACAGATGACAAACTTTATTAATGCCTTAGAGGGGATTACATGCTCAGGAAAAAAATAAAACAAGTATATTTGTAAATACAAATTATATATTATAAATAAAACTTTATATCCTATAACTAGGAAATATTTATTTGCTTTTGAGCTACACCCAGAAATGCTCAGGGATTACTCTACACTCAGGGATTACTTTTGGTGATACTCAGGGGACCATTGAACCTAGGCTGGCCACATACAAGGCCAAGTGCCTCTTTGTTATTGCTTCAAACCCCTTATAAATTTTTTAAAAATACTTTTACTTTAATTTGTGATTCACAAAGCACATCTGTCTGTGCTCAGGTCTATTGACTCTATGTTCAGGGATTATTCCTAGCAGTAATCTGAGGACCATATGCTCTGCCAGGAATCTAACTAGATAAGCTTCATGCAAGACAAATACCTTGACCTCTATACTATCTTATTGAATCAGGAATAAATTTTTAATTAAAAATTCTAGGGAGTTTTGCCAAATGGTTGAAATTTGAACAAATCCATGAAAAAGTAGTGGTCCTCAAAGTTTTTTAAACAGGGGGCCAGTTCACTGTCCCTCAGACCATTGGAGGGCCGGACTGTAGTAAAAACAAAAACTGTGAACAAATTCCTATGCACACTGCATATATTTTATTTTGAAGTGAAGAAAAAAATGGGAACAAATATAATATGTGGCCCATGAGCCCTAGTTTGAGGACTATTGTTTACTTAGAGGAAGATCATAACAACCAACTAACCAAACAAGCAAACAAACCAGGTGTGAATCAGAGAACCAGAGCATATACAGAGTAATCAAAGAACAAAAAGACCATCTCCATAATAGTTTGTTTAAAGAACAATAATTCAGTTTATATAAGTGAGGGGCAGAATAGAAGGGACATAAGAGAGAAATGGAGAAAGAGTAAAGGAAACCATTAAGTCGATTTCAGTTCAATGGTATCAATTTGCTTCTGAGTGGACCATTAACAATATTTACAGACATTTTTGAATGTTCAGTTGTGGGCTATTTGTTTCCATTTAGACTTAAAAAAAAAGGCTCTGTATAAGCATAGGAAGTTTGCATCAAGCAAACAGTAGGTGGTTAGCCATTTTAAATTCATCTCAGTAAAGTAATCCAAAACAGATAAGAAGTTGTTTGTTAAACTATTATTGAAGTATAATATATATAAAGTAGTGTGCTAATTATCAATATATGTACTGATGAATGTTCATGAGCTACCCACCAATATATTACAGCTTTCAAATTAAGAAACAGAATATTAGCCATAATCTAAACCCCACTACAATGTCTTGAATATTTAATCTTCCAAGAGTCAACAGTATTCCTTTAATTTAACATCATAGATTAGTTTTGTCTGTTTTTTCTTTTTATATATAGAATATACTTGATTATTTCCTTCAGCATTATTTTTATAAGATTCATCCTTATTAAATGCAAATTATGGCACAAGTTTCTTTTCATTGTTATATAGCATGCCATTGTATAAACATAAAGCAGTTGATTTTTTCTATCTGAATATGCATTAAGATATTCCAGTTTGAGGTTATTAAAACTATATTCCAATGCATGACTTTTGGCACATATGCATACACAATTCTGTTGGATTTGCACCTATGAATGGAATTGCAAAATTATAGAAGAAATATTAATCAAATAAAATGTAGCATAATAAAGCAAGATCAGTAATTATTTAATTTAGGAATAATAGGAAAAGTTTGTATAGGTTCAAGGATAAATAAAATGTCCAGTCATAAAAATAGAATGGAAAATATAGAGACACATGGATTCCATCCTTAGTCATGTAGGGGTAGGAATCAGAATGGCCTGAATTTGCACCTTGTTCTGTCATATGTAACTAAGTGACTTCAGTAAATAACCCTTAATTTTGACTTTCCATTGTATGAATTGCGTTATAAGATTAAATTCATTTTCTAAAACCCCGTGATTGAATTCTAACCTATGTGTGGTATACTGAGATTCAGTGGTAAACATAAACAAAAAGTAACTTGTCCTTATTGATCTTTGAAAAATAAAAGGGGTTGATTTGTGAGTTTCACAAATTTCACAAAAATCAGTATTTATTCATGAATTCATTTGCCTGGTTGATGGGGCCGGAACGATAGTGCAGTGGTAGGGCGTTTGTTTGCCTTGCACGCAGCTGACCCAGGACGGACCTCTTTTCAAGTCCCCTGTGTCCCATATGGTCCAAAGCCAGGAGTGATTTCTGAGCACATAGCCGGGAGTAACCCCTGAGTAACACTGGGTGTGGTCCCAAAACCAAAATCCAAAAATAAATAAATAAAAATAAACTAACTGGATTAATTATTACCTCCTGAGTGTAGTATTGTCTGAAATAGTTTTGATAAATCATTCACTGTTGAATGAATAATACATAAATAGTAATATAGAAGTTTTTGTTAAAACTGTTCAAGATTATTTAAATGCTGCTTTAATATTGACTCATCATAAAGATGTAGATTTCCATTCAAGAAACAGTGGCTAGCTTTTATATATTACTATTCACCTGCTTTTATTCATTCTAAGCAGTGTGGAACACAGTCTTGATCACCACAAACCAGGGAGTGTATTTTATTATTGCCCTTTTTCCCATTTTACTAATGGGAAATAAAAACAAAAATATCAGATGAATCTACTTACCCACCCAGTTCTGACCCAGTTAAAGGTCAGAATTCATATGCAGGCGATCTGATTCCAAGCTACACAATCTCAGCAAGGACTTGTTTGTTTGTTTGTTTGTTTGTTTTGGGGCCACACCAGGTGACGCTCAGGAATTACTCCTGGATATGCGCTCAGAAATCGCTCCTGGCTTGTGGGATCAGACCACGGTCCGTCCTAGGCTAGCATGGGCAAGGAAGGCGCCTTACAGCTTGAGCCACTGCTCCGGCCCCTCAGCAAGGACTTTTTATTTACCCATAAAGATGTTACAAACAAGTTGATATAAACATCTGGTCGGTGTGATTATTCACTTCCTATTTTAAATAAATACGTTAGCATTGTGCACTACCCATTCATTTCTTGTGAGTTTATTCATTGACTTGGTTCTCTCTGGCTTTATCCCCTAAAAAGGCTGACCTTCATAACCTGGGAACCCCAGCCATAGGAGCAATTCCTGCATATTTTGTGGCACACAGGAAGGGTTTGGAATTGCTTTCTTGTACACAAAGACAGGACATGATTGGTTAGGAGGTGATCAAAAACAGACTAAGAGAAAGATGATGGCCAGTTAGACCACAATGAGACTACTTAGACTAGTGGCAATGGAAAAGAGCTTGAAATAGAAGTTTTTAAGAAAAATGCTTGACACATTGCAAGAGGTGACTATTATTAACAAGGAAGGGAAATTCATTTCAGCAAGGAAATTAAAGCCTGAGACATTATGAGGCACCATAAACCTTCAGGGAAAAATTGCTATGACAGGTGGGATGTATCTGTATAAGCTCATGGTAAGGGGCATTTTAATAACATTTTTTAAATAAAGATCAGCTCCTTAAACAAATACATTTAGACAATTTCCGGTATAAAAGTAATAGCATAAAACATTAGAATTTATAAAGATAGGTAGGCTAAAACTATAAAGGGATTTTTCTTTGATTTGTTTGATTTGGGGAGTAAGGTAAGGATGGGGTAGAGTCACACCCCATGATTACCAGGGGCTCTTCCTGGTTCTGAGCTCAGGAGTAACCCTTGGCAATTAGTCTGAGCAGTGGATGAGGACCATATGCAGTGCTGGGGATCCAACTAGCATTGGCTGTATACAAGGCAAATGCCTTATCTCCTGGAACTATTTTTCCGGTCTGTAACAGATTTTTTGTTTAAAAAAAAAACTTGATAGATCATAGAAGCCAACTTAGTTGGCCTTGGATTTGGAAACATTCATGGGCAATGAACTGTAAATAAGGGTTCCAATATTGACTTAGGTCAAATATTTGTTCCCTGCTTAGAGATCTATGATGCATATTAGTATGTTTAATGTTAAAAGTTTAACATTACTCCACCCAGACTTTTTCAAATTGATTAGATTTATGCCCCAACTAACATTTATACCATTTATACCAGAGAGATAGGACTGAGTGCATACTTTATAAAAGGGAGATCTGTGTTTAATTCCTGGCACCATATAGCCCTTAGAACACCACCAAATGTGGCCCCAAAACCGAACAAAAAAAAACAATAAAAGAATTCCTATTAACATAACATCTGCATCAACACTGTGTTATAATTTCATGACATTCTGAATTTATAAGATGAACTTCTTTTTGGTCCTGGTTTTAAAGAGCTCAATCCTTAAAAAGAAAAAGAGAAAAAGACACAGTATTTGTTTTTAGAGAACCATCCTCATTTAATGACAATTGATGTTACAGATGTTAAAACATTGCTCTAAACCTAATCACTAACTCTGTGATTAAGAATAATTATTGAGTATTGAAAATCAATTCAGGAAGCACTTTCTGAAGCTGCTTAAATTTGGACTACCCTGAAGATACAAATATGAGTTAGTCATGGAAAACTTGGGTTTATTCATTTTTCAATTTCCCAAATTTTACTCAGTACTTGTTTCATAAAAGGCACTTCACAAATATCTCTTGAATAAATGAATACATAAGTGAGTGAATAATTATTTCAGTTGTTTGTCCTTACAAGAAATGGTAATGATGAGGTTGTTAAGTATTGAAACAAGAAATGGTAATAATGAGGTTGGTAAGTACTGAAACAAGTAGAGGAGAAATTTGAAGTCAAACAATAACCATGATAAATAAGATTTCTATTTTTGTTCTATGGACTTTTAGCAAGTTGATCTACTTTTAGGCAAAATTTGAATAGTATTACTGAGTAATCTTTGTTATTAACTTGTATCAGTTTCTATGACTTAGACAAGCCTTACATTGTTTTTGTGTATCTCCTGGACCAGGTAATAGCTAAAGTCCTCTTCAGTTCAAAGGTGTTTGTGATTGTTTTTATTTAAAAATGTAAACTTTGTCCTTTAGGGCTTGTTGTTTTTGTTTTTTTCTTGCAATATTGGAAAAGTGCATAATCTTCATTATAAAATCAGTTCTGCGGCCAGATTGAAAGAGCCCAGCAAAGCACAGAGCTAGTGTTTTGCAAGAATATTCTCCCTCAATTAAGGCATGTTCCTATGAGAAAACAAGAACTCTATTAACCGTCCCCTGTGCCTGCCAGGAGCGATTTCTGAGCAGATAGCCAGGAGTAACCCCTGAGCACCGCCGGGAATGACCCAAAAACCAAAAAAAAAAAAAAAAAAAAAAGGACTCTATTAACAGATTTCTCCTCTGAAGATCTGTATGGTTCTTTCATGGACTGAGGTTTTAGCAAGAGCTACTATCTCCTCTGTGAAAACTTTGATGAGCACAGGTCAGTAAGGGTCAAGATGGGTCAACACAGAAACTAGTGACATGAACAAGTCTCCTAATAATCTCAAGGTACTTTTTATCATCAATCAACACTGAAATACATTCATTAAGTGGCATCTATTATTCAGAATACTCAGCTTATGTTAATACATTTTATCCTGACACACCTAAGGAAATAGGTTGTTATCTGACATTATAGGTAGTTATTTAAGTCTTAGTAGTAAAATTTACCCAGGTCTGTGGCTTTAGCAAGTAAATCAACTAAGCCAAATTTGAGCCTGTGTAGTTTGATGGGATGATGACCTCTCTTAAGAAAAGTAGGACAATTCTAGGGCACAAAAAGTACAATGGGATGGCCCAATGGAAGTTGTATCTAGATACCTGTAAGAATAAGTCTTACATTCCAGGATCTTGGGAATGTCCCACAGAGAGACCTCAGTTTTCAATAGTTCTTCACCCAAGGCAATGCTGTCTTGCTGATGGGCATTGGTATCCAATAATTGATAAAGATCTCAGCCTCTCTCTACAGGTCTCAATAGTTCCAAAAGTCATCCTTGCAATTGGAACTCCCTGCCCCTGTAGTGGGACCTAATTCACTGCTCATCTCTGCTTCCTTCTCTTTGACAGACTATTATCCTACAGTGTATCTATCCAATGGACCTCCTTTGCAGTAACCTCTGTTATAGTCTCAGTTTGCAGGAAACCCCAGTCTACTTCCAATGCTTATGTGGCAAACTCTAGAAACAAAACCCAAAATTATTTAGGAATGTGGAAAGAGAAAGGGAAGGACAAATGAAAGAGAGCTAAAGTAAAGAAGATAATGTAGCTAGTAGGCTGATGACCTGAGCTCTTATGGTCTTGCCTTTGCACACTGTTATTAGTGTATAAATGCCCACTTCCATCCCTGCTAATATTTCTGTTCTTTAGAATGTAGAACAGAAAAATCATGTGTCCTGTTATGATTATTATGCTTCATTGATTCCTGGATATCATTTTGATAACCCTCCATGCCCCTGACTCATGAAACTTATAGTTCTGGAACACGTCACTCACAAACCTGTGTGTTGCCTGGATATGCTCAAGATTCCTTCTTTCTCTATCTCTATCTCTGTCTCTCTTTCTGACACACACACTCTCTCTTTCTATTGTTATTTTTAATAATTTCTTTATTTAGGGGCCGGGTGGTGGTGCTGGAGGTAAGGTGCCTGCCTTACCGCGCTAAGCTTGGACGGACCGCGGTTCGATCCCCCGTGCCCCATATGGTCCCCCAGGCCAGGGGCGACTTCTGAGCGCATAGCCAGGAGTAACCCCTGAGCGTCACTAGGTGTGGCCCAAAAAGCAAAAAAAAAATTTCTTTATTTAAACACATGGTTACAAACATAATTGTAGTTGGGTTTCAGTCATAACAAGAACAGCTCCCCCTTCACCATGCAACCTTCCCATCACCAATGCCCCCCTCCCCCATCTCTTCCCTGCCTGTATTCAAGACAGGTTTTCCACATCTCTCACTCACTGACATCATTATGGTAGTTCTCAGCATAGTTATTTCTCTAACTGCACTCACCACTCTTTGTGGTGAACTTCATATCTTGAGCCAGTCCTTCTAGCCCTCAGCTCTGGGAATTATTGCAATGTCTTTAATTTTTCTTAAAACCCACTGATGAGTGAGACTATTCTGTGTCTCTCTCCCTCCCTCTAATTTAATTCAGCATAATAGGTTCCATGTATAGGAAAATTTCATGACTTCATCTCTCCTGATGGCTGCACAATATTTCATTGTGTTGTTAGGGTGCTGAGATTAACTCTCCATCCTTCAGCGTCCCTGGAGGCTACAAGAAGACACATGGCTATGCAAGAGCAAAGGCGAGATTTTATTCTGACATGCCAGGGTCAATGCTCTATCCCGCTAAAGGCAGGTTTAGAAACAAAGACCCCGAGACAGGTTTAGACAGAGTTTTTATAGGGTATCATTGGGAGTGGATTTGCATCAGCTACTTCTTGTAACAGTTATATGTTTTAGGAAATATAAACCACAAAGCAGTCTCATGATAGTTACATATTTCAGAATATGTTTAATAGCCACAGAGTGACTTACAGTAGAACATTTTGTGACAACCATATGGTTGCTTGCATACTTTAGATAACAGTCATGAGGGTGGAGGGGCTTCTTTAGATAAGGTGGGGCCCAGGAGGCTGTAGGAAAAGTTTTTATTTTATTTCTTTTAACTTTATTTCTCTTCATTGTATATGTACCACAGTTTCTTCAGCCATTCATCTGCTGAAGGGCATCTTGGTTGTTTCCAGAGTCTGACTATTGTAAATAGTGCTGTGATGAATATAGGTGTGAGGAAGGGATTTTTGTATTGCATTTTTGTGTTCCTAGGGTATATCTCCAGGAGTGGTGTAGCTAGATCAAATGGGAGATCAATTTCCAGTTTTTTGAGGAATCTCCATATTGGTTTTCATAAGGGTTGCACTAAACAGCATTTCCACCAGCAATGAATGAGAGTTCATATCTCCCCACATCCCTGCCAGCACTGATTGTTCTTGTTCTTTGTGTGTGATGTGTGACAGTCTCTGTGATGTGAGATGGTACCTCATTGTTATTTTGATTTGCATCTCCCTGATGATTAGTGATGTGGAGCATTTTTTCTTGTGCCTTTGGTCATTTGTATTTCTTCTTTGAGAAAATGTCTGTTCTTTTCTTCTCCCCATTTATTGATGGGGTTATATATTTTTTTCTTATTAAGTTCTGTCAGTACTTTGTATATCTTAGATATTAGCCCCTTATCTGATGGATATTGGGTGAATAGCTTCTCCCATTCTGCAGGTGACTTTTATACACTAGGAATTATTTTCTTTGAAGTGCAGAAGCTTCTCAGCTTAATATAATCCCATTTGTGTATCTCTATTTCGACTTGTTTGGAGCGTGCTGTTTCTTCCTTGAAGATGCCTTTAGTTTCAATGTCCTGAAGTGTTTTACCTATGCATTGTTCTATATACCTTTTGGTTTCATGTCTAATATTAAGGTCTTTAATCCATTTGCATTTGACCATGGTGTATGGTGTTAGATGGAGGTCTGAGTTTGGTTTTTTGTAAGTAGCTGACCAATTGTACCAACACCATTTGTTGCATGAGTCCTGAGAATTTTTTTTTGGGGGGGTCACACCCGGCAGTGCTCAGGGGTTACTCCTGGCTCCATGCTCAGAAATTGCTCCTGGCAGGCACAGGGGACCATATGGGGCACCGGGATTCGAACCGATGACCTTTTGCATGAAAGGCAAACGCCTTACCTCCATGCTATCTCCCGGGCCCCACCATTTGTTGAAGAGGCTTTCCTTGCTGCATTTTACATTTCTTGCCCCTTTATCAAAGATTAATTGATTGTATATCTGGGGAGCATTCTCTGAATACTCCAGTCTATTCCACTGATCTGAAGGTCTGTTCTTATTTCAATACCATGCTGTTTTAATGACTGTTGCTTTGTAATATAATTTAAAATTGGGAAAAGTGATGCCTCCCATATTCCTTTTCCCAAGGGTTGCTCTAGTTATTCTTGGGTGTTTATTGTTCCAGATGAATTTCAGGAGTGTTTGATCCACTTCTTTGAAGAATGTTATGGGTATCCTTAGAGGGATTGCATTAAATCTGACAATGCCTTGGGGAGTGTTGCCATGCTAATTATGCTAATCCTCCCAATCCATGAGCAGGGTATATGCCTCCATTTCTGTGTGTCCTTTTTTATTTCTTGAAGCATTGTTTTGTAGTTTTCTTTGTATAAGTCCTTCACATCTTTAGTTGACTCCAAGATATTTGAGTTTGTGTGGCACTAATGTAAATGGAATTTTTCTCTCTCTTTATAGCTCATATAGTAATCCCTGCTTGAGG
>PVKC010047710.1:0-10978 GCA_004027635.1 Crocidura indochinensis | reverse complement strand
CCTTTCCGGTGATGCTCAGGGGTTACTCCTGGCTATGCGCTCAAAAATCGCTCCGGGCTTGAGGGACCATATGGGATGCTGGGGATCGAACCCAGGTCAGTCCTGGGTTAGCTGCATGCGAGGCAAAAGCCCTATCGTAGTGCTATCACTCTGGCCCCTACCCCTTCCTTATTCTTGCTGAGTCCCAGACCCAATTTCTGTAGCACTCCAGAGTGGAAATATGTTCCATTGTGACACAGACATCAGCCTCCTTTCGGGAACCAGTCGCTTTCCAAAGTGGAGTTGTCAGGGCTGGAGAGATACATGGCCTTGGACCCAAGTTCAATCCCTGCACCCCAAATGGTTTCCCCAGTCGCACCAGGAGTGAACCCTAAGTATAGAGTCAGAAGTAAACCCTGAACACTGCTGGGTATGACCCAACAATGCCCCCCCCAAATAAAAGCAGAGCTGTTTCTGAGCTGGCTATATATAGGCCAGAATAGCACCCACACATACCATTGGGGTGTCCCTTTAAGCCACCTCCCCAGGGCAAGGGGAAGTCAGCTCAGGAGCCCTCTGACTAATGCCTCTCCTCCAGAGGTCTAGGTTTAGGGTTCCCTCTTGTTTCTCTCCTGCCCCCACATGCCAGGCCTCAGAAATCACTCCTGACAAGCTCTAGGAGCCATATGGGATGCTGGAAATTGAACCCAGGTTGCCTATGGGCAAGGCAAACGCCCTACCTGCTGTCTGGAAGAATGGTTCTGATGTCTCACCCCAAACTGCAGGGAAGGGGCTAGAGATGTGAGATGGGTCGGGAAAGGCGACTGCATACAAGAGGACTTCAGTTTGACCTTAGGAATCACAGGGTTTGGTGCTAGTGTCCCCTTCCCCAAACTGCTATGGAGGCACACATACACCCAAGAAAGAGAAAAGCGACTGGAAAAAAAGAACTACAAGGTAGAGAGCCCTAGCTACCCTCCAAATTCCTGAGGATCCCCAATTAGCTGGCGATGTGATTACTGCAGAGGAAACTGAGGCCAGGAGAGCTGAGGAAACTGAGGCCAGGACAAATTTGAGCGGGTTCACATGGCTGGTTGGGCCCAAGCCCAGATAAATTATAGACTAACAGTAGGATGAAGAGCAAACAACAGCCTATCACCTCAGAAAACACACTAGTGGACCCCAATTACAAACTCACTCCCTGCCGGCGCTGCCCACAGGTGTTTTCCTAATGAAATCTCAGACTCTCGTAACTTCCTAGTTACATATGAGGTAACTGAGGCCTGAAAGGAGTGTCACCTGCTTAATGTCACAAGGAAAGTGTGGGCCAAGCCAAGATTCGTATGAGACTGCATGACCCCACGGCCTGCTCCCCCATCCCAATAGACCAAGGGCTTGCGCCAAGGTCTGTACAGGAAGTGACTTGGCTGAAGGATGAAGGGGTCTGTTGGGCCTCCTGGGGATACTGGGTGGTTATGGGGCTCTGGGCAACACTGGCTGGAGCCCTGCTGGGGCACTGTCTGCAGCTGTACCCTAAGGCTCAGGAACAGGCAGGGGAAGGGGTTGCGGGTGGGCCGGACGGGCCAGGCCGGGCTAGAGCTCCGGGCATTCCGGCGGCCTCCGCAGGAAGCAGAATGGGACGGAAACCGGCTCCTGCCACCTCCCCCAGAATCCTGTGGGCAGCCGCCGGCCGCACAGAGGCCCTCTTTGTGCCTGCCCCAACCCGCCACCCGCCGCTGGTCCAGGGTTTTGAGTTTCCTGGGGGGTGGGGGCCCTGCCACTTCGAGCTCCCCCTCTAAGGGGCGGTCACAGGCGTCCACAGTTGAAGGAGGAAGTGGGTGGACGGCCAGGGCTATCCCAGAAACCCCAGGGGGCCTGCAGTCTGCCCATATCTCATCCCCCAACTAGCACACACCCTCAGCAGTGGCTAGTAGGTGACAGAGGGACTCTCAGACAGTCTGAAGACAACCCTTCGTAGTGTAGGGCTACCAAGCTCCACCTGGAGCCCCTCTACCTCGGAAGGCTCAGCCATGCTGCCAGGACAGTCCACTCATACCCACCTTAGGCCATTCCAGGAACTTCTTGGGAGTCTAAAAAAGGAACCTTAGGAGCTGGAGCAATAGTACAGCAGGTAGGATGTTTACTTTGTACACCCATAGGGTCCTTGAACATCACTAGATGTGCCCCCCCCCAAAAAAAGGAAACCTGAGATGCATGTTAGCATTTAGGGGACAGACCGTCTTGGCTGATGTGACTATGCTCCAGGAGCAGGTACTGGAACATGACTGCAGGTAGCAAGGATATGCCTCACTGGCATGTGCATGAGCCCACCATGTGCATGAGGTTCAGGCTATGTGTTGGGGTGCGGCACTGTGCCTAGTGCAGCCTCAGAGTGTGTCTGTGGGTCTGAGCCCTGACCCAGTACATAGTCAGGGCCCCCAAACCACATGGCGGTGTTCTCTGACCACGTGACACCCACCCCCTACAGCATGTAGCAGATAAGTGGGTATCATCAACATAGGCTTAGGAGGTGACCGGATACCGTGGGTTCTTCCAGCTGCTGGTCACATCTCCGCCACGTCTACATGTGGGTGTGGGTGGGTGTCCACAGACAACAATCTGTGTTGGGGCCTCTGAGGCGCTGGGGGGCCCAGTGGGAAGAGGATGGTGCAGACAGGAACTGTAGCCAGGTGCTGGGGCCCCTATGGGAACAGGAAGCTGTCCACAGGTGCACTTGAGCTGCGGTGGGGGATGGGCTATGCCCAAGTTCATTGGCCCCCCTAAAATCCCAGCCCGGCTAGACTAGCCGAGAACCTGTCTCAGCCAGGGACACCTGCCTTGTCCACTGTGCCAGGGCCAACAGCTCCGGCCAGCACCTCACTACCCGCCCGCCTGCCTGTCTGGCCTGAGCGCAGAGAAAACTGGAAAACAAAAGCCCCCAGACCGCAGGCCCTCCCTGCAGAGGCGTGGGGGCGGCAGGCGAGAGGCGGGAGTCTGCGAAGGAGGGAGGGAGGTGTCGCTGCAGCCCGGAACACAAAAATAATGAGGCGAGAGGGGCCATGGGGCCGAGCCGGCTGGTTCCGGAGTCGCTATCTGACCTTGACAGATGCCACAGCTGGGCGCCTGGAGAGGAGCCGCTGCCACAGTGCTGTAAAAGCAGCCCCCCCCCCCAGGTCGATGGAGGTTCAGGCGTCATCCCCACACATACAGGCAGAAGCCCCACGGGGGGTGGGGGGAGAATACCTCAGAACACCTCTGAGTGGGAGCAGACCCACTGCAGGACACAGAGGCTGCTCAGGGGTGTCCTCAGGTGTCGGCCCTCAGGTGCGAGTGTGGGAGCCCTGGGGTCACGACAGGCTGGGTGGGCATCCTGAAGTGGGTGGGGGCCCTCCAGTCCAGGAAGGCACTGACCACTCTCCTCTCCATAGGCACCGCTGTCCTGTGCGTGCGAGCCACCCTGAGGTGGGAGGTGGTGGGAACGACAAAGAGTCACCACAGACACACGTTCTGTCACTTGCGGATGCAGTCCTATCCCTGCCGTCCTTCCTCGTTCCCCATCTCTCCCATGGCTGCATGATCGCAGGTACCCACGATGGGCAAAGAGCTGGGGACCCCCACTCTGGGGAGCCCAGAGAGGGGCCAGGGGATGAGCTACAGGAGGGGGTACTGCACTGGAGGCGGATTAGCAATTCTGAGCGCTGGCTGCATAATTAAAAAATCATTACGGCAGCGGGCGGGCAGAGCTGAGTGCAAGCACGCTCAGGACGGGCGGGGACACTGCCACGACGCTCCCCCTCCCGCTGCTTCCCCGAGGAAAAATCCCACCTGCTAATATAATTATGGAAAAACACAAGCACAGAAATTCGGTTTCAGCAAACAACGTGCCTGAGTGCCCAGGGCCAGCCCAGCCCTCAACGGGGCAAGCAGTCTGGGCTTCATGGTGTCCGGGCTCCTGTTGGAGAAGCAGGCCTGTGGGTTCTCATTTCAGACACACCTGTACCAGCTCAGCAGCCCCAAGGCAGGGCCAGAGATGGCCCAACCCCTACAACCCCAAATACTGAAGAAAAATCTGGCATTTCTGAGAGTTTACAATGGGAGAAATCAAGGCTTAAAATTGGTGTGAGGCCTGTGTGGGCAAAGCTATGGAGACTTAGGGACATGTCTGGTGTGCACAAGGCCCTGGGTTCCATCCCTGGTACCATGTGGTTTCCCCCCCCCTTTTTTTTTTTTTTTTTTGGTTTTTGGGCCACACCCAGTGACACTCAGGGGTTACTCCTGGCTATTCGCTCAGAAGTCGCTCCTAGCTTGGGGGACCATATGGGAAACTGGGGGATCGAACCGCGGTCCGTCCTAGGCTAGCGCAGGCAAAGCAGGCACCTTACCTCCAGCGCCACCACCCGGCCTCCCCCACACTTCTGATCACTGCCAGGTATAGTTCTGTTATCCCCTCAGGACAATTAGGGGTCCCAAAAAAGAGGAGGAGGAGTTGGGTCCTGTCATACCAAATCAGGAGCTAACACCCAACCCTAGTCCTCCTCTGACCCTCTCCTGCTCTAGGGACTAGGAAGCTGTTCCCTTGAAACACCTCTCCAATCCTCACCCCCCCCACTCCACCCCACCCCACCCAGCCAAGTCTACATTCCTCCTTGCTCCAAAGCAGGGAAAAGGTGGGGAAGGGTTCAGAGCTGGCTCCTGCCCCCCCCTCCCCTGGAACTGTGGCCAGCTCTGGGGCACAGGCCCCACAGGGCCGGCACCACCATCACCCCTGTTGGCACTGGCAGGGGCAGAGCAGGAGGGGGGAGCCTAGGACCAGGCTGCCAGGTGGGCGCCGGTGCAGCAGATTCGGCAGTCAAGCGCACAGACACGTCTGTGGTGGCCGCTGGTAGCCACGAGGCCAGGGCACCCTGAGACATGGTGGGCCAGGCGGACCCTGCCGGGCCAAAGAGGTTCTGTGCTGGGCAGGCCTGCCTCCCCTCATTCTGTGGTGCCACCAGGCGCAGCAATTAGAGGCTTTCAAAGTTTGTCCTTAATTGGTTTCATTTTTGCCTCATAAATGATTCATGGCCCGGGAGGTCTGGGAGTCGGAGGGAGTGGCAGGGGAAATTTGGGGAGGTTTCTGCCTGGGAATCAGGGCTCCTACCTGAGATTGGGGAGGGGGCACCAGTGGATAACAGGACAAGAGGGTGTAGCTATTAGTGAAGCCTTGAGCAGGTGGCAGTTGGCTTCTCCAGTAGAAAAAACTGGACTCGGGTGGGCTCCTTAGGGCACCGACTAATTAGGAAGGGCTTTGCTCCTGCAGACCACAGCTCTGTATCCAGTAGGGCCCAGAGCAGGGCCTGCTGCCAGGGTCCTGGAACCAGGAAGGAGAAAGTTACGCTAACCACTATCCAGGGCAGTGTCATGTCAACAAGCCACAACAGTGATGGCAGATGCTAAACCCCAAGCAGAGAACAGCAAGATGCCATCCCTCCTAGAGTCCCCCTCAGCACTACCAGGGGATAAGTACCAGCACTCCCATTTCGCAGACGAAGAAACCAAGACTTGGGAAGATAAAAAAAACCCACATGCTAGAACTCACTCCCCAAGGAAGCCTGTGAGGTTCCGTGAATCTCAGAGGCATCAAAGCTCCCCTGTCACCTGGACCAACTCTGCCCCTCAAAGGGCTATGAGCAAGACCAAGCAATGTCCTCAGTCCAGCTCACATGGTCCTAGGCATGAACTGGAAAAAGAGCAGAGACCACACCTCAGGGAACCACCAGTAGGCTTATGCACATACGTTGCATGTTCACACAGTTGAGTCTGTGCAGAACCTACAGGGAGGGTGGGTATCTGGGTGGAGGCAGGGAGAGGCTACCCTCCCCCACATCATGCCCAGTCTCCTTGGAGTGAGAATGTCCTGAATCCCAGCACTATGGCTTCCACCCAAAAGGTGGGACACAGAGGCCCACATGTTCCCCACTGCAGACTCTGACTACCAGACTCAGCATCAAGACGGAGGGTGGAAATGGACCACCCCTTGGAGTTCAAGAGAAGCAGCTATACAGGCTCCACCTCCCCTTAGAGCAGGAATCCCTGCTCTCGGATACCTCATGACTATCACTCCCTCTTATGTCCTTGATCAGGTCTCCCTCCAAATACACACTGGCCTACCACCAGTCACCCATGGGCTCTTGACTCCCTACCTGTCAGTTTGTACAGGACAAAGCCAGATACTGAAGATGGCTGGCCCCAATCACAGCCATCGTGAGGAAAAGGAGGCTCAGAGAAACTAAGGGACCTGCCTAAAGAACTGGGGAGTATTATTAGTCCTAATCCTCCTTCAAAACCCCGGGCCTCTAAAAGCACAGGTCCCTACATCTAGTACAGTTCCAACCCCTGTGCTGAGTGAACAGAGACCGACCAACCCATGTCCACACACCTCCATACACGACAAACCAGGTTTTGTGGTCAAGAGGCCATAGTGTGCCCAGAGGCAGGAGGAGCCCCAAATATTCCAGGTGCTTCATCTGTCTGGGTCATTCTGGAGGTTGAGTGGGGTAGCAGGGAAGCCCCTACAGGGACATGCTAGATGCACAACATGTGATGAGGGACAAAAAAACAGGCGTTTCATGAGGAGGGGGCCGGGGAAGTCACCTGGAGATCCCTGTCACCCGAGAAGGGTTACCCACAGGGTCACAGATCCTGTTTTACCCTCCCCTGAAGCTCCAAGCACACACCCAGGTCAGCCACCCCTCTCTGGGCCTGTCATTTCATCTGCATGAAGGACCCAACAATGACTCTCCAGCCCTTTGGGAAAGCTCAGGTTCTTCAGAAAAGGGACTTGGGAACATGGTAGAGCATGCAATGGCCCATGTGAATGTGTGTGTATTTGTGTGCGTGTGTGTGTGTGGGGGGGGGGGGTTCTGGAAACACCAGAGTTGGGACAAGGAAGTGCAGGGACAAGAGGCTGAGCTTGAGCACAGGCCAGGACACAAACTCTCCCTGGGATCTGGAAAAGTACCCTTTTCTGTGCTTGTATGTACAAGCAGATCACTGGGGTCCCCTCCTGGGCTTGCCCATGAAACTGCATCTCAAACGGGTCAATGCTGACGTCAGGCTGACTGGGCGTGCGTGGAGCCTGCCATCTCCGGAACCGCCAATTAATTAACTTTTTCAAGTTAATGTCCCAAGCAAAATTTCATAATTACATCTGTCTCTGTCAGCCTGAACTGGGTAGGCAGAGACCCTGAAATGGGACAGAATGTGGAGCAAAGGGCAACCATGCCAGACTCCAAGACCAGGGTCAAGGTGCTGAGGTCTGGGTCTCACCCTGACATAGCAGTGCCCTGGAGTGTTTTTTTTTTTTTTTTTTTTTTTTTTGGTTTTTGGGTCACACCCGGCAGTGCTCAGGGGTTACTCCTGGCTCCATGCTCAGAAATTGCTCCTGGCAGGCACGGGGGACCATATGGGGCACCGGGATTCGAACTGATGACCTTTTGCATGAAAGGCAAACGCCTTACCTCCATGCTATCTCCCGGGCCCCGCCCTGGAGTGTTTATTGGGGGCCATGTACAAGCCCAGTCAGCTGGTAGGGGCCTTAAGAGAGACCTGGTCTGCCCAGCTCCTTGGGTTGGCCCATCCCCCACTTGTGCCCCCCAACCACAGTGGGTCTTGCTGGGCCCAGCAGCGGCACAGGCTCCAGGCGGCTGAGGAGGCCACGTTCTAATTTCCCAAAGGGGCTGAGATTAATTAGCTCACACACAGGCGCAGAGAGAGAGAGGGAGAGCAGGGCGGGCAAGTGCCAGGCGGGGAGCAGGCTGCAGCCCCCCCCCCCAGCCGCCTACACGGCAGCCTGGGTGCTCTGAAGGTCAGTGGCCGAGCCGCTGAGCCAGCAGACTGGCACCGTCTCCTTCCCAGAATCCCCCAGACCAAGGTTGGGGGAACAGTGAGCAGGACAACAGCGTGGGGGCAGAGGGTTCATGCTGTGTGCTGTCAGTAGCGCCTGGTCCTATCCTCTCACATAGCATGGAGGCTGCACCAGGCCCTCGTTTCCCAAGTGAGGACAGAGGTTCCAGCCACATGGCAAGGGCCCCATGGGTGGGTGGGTTGGAGTGGGAGACAAGTTCAGGCTGGCCTCTCCCCCCACAGCCTGCCCTGTGCCAGGAGGGTCACAGAAGCCTTGGGCCCAGAGGCTGCCTGCCAGCTAGCCAGGCAGTGCCTGCCTGACCTACAGGGAGGACTCTGGCACTCCACAGATGAAGAAACCAAGACCAGGAAGGGGAAGTACCAGATCCTGAGGCTAAGAGAGAACCCTGCCCAGGGCTGTGCTGTGGCTTCCCTGGCTTTCATCTGGGGGCTTTTCAGAGAGTTTCTGTGCACAGAGGAAGACCCTGATATCTCTTGTGCACTTTCTCTTCTCTACAGAGCCAGAAACCAGGGAACCAGGAACCAGATGTGGACCCCACCTGGTGTGGACCCCAGACAAAATTATGGACAGCTCTTATAGGTCTAGTGAGGAACTAGCATTTCTTTGCCAGGAGAACCCTATAATGTTAAGGGGCTCCCCAAACACTTCCTGGCCCACCTGTGCACATATCACTAACCAGACAGAAACCAATGCCAATATGGGGCCAGAGCCATACTATAACAGGTAGGGCACTAGCTTTACATGCAGCTGACACGGTTTGATCCCACCCATCCCATATGGTTCCCTGAGCACCACCAGAGAGATTCCTGAGTACTACTGAGAGCCAGGAGGAACCCCTGAGCATTGCTGGGTGTAGCCCAAAAAAAGAAAAAAAATGAAACCAAGGACAGTAGCACTCGCTCACCCAATCAAGCTGAGGGGACAGCAGGGCCCAGTGGGAAGGGGGCTGCCCTAACTAGAAGCATCACCCTCCAAGAATGGAGAAAGACATGCGGGTGCTAAGAGCCCCTGGGAACAGACCCAGGCAGGAAGGTCGAAGTGAGCTTTGAAGTCCAGCTCCTCTTGTCTAGGTGAACTCAGCCTTAGCCTTACGGAGCCATTTCCGGGTCTGGGAAATGCACCCGGTGTTGCCCTGAGACAGTTCTGCCAGATTCTGAAGGTCACATGGCAGCGCTTGGGCAGACCATAAAGGCTCAGCACAGGACAGCTGTGGGGTTATTTTTACGGCCCACACCAACCTGCCTAAGACTAAGTGTCACGGTCAGCTCAAGCCTGAAGTGTTGAGTGACTTGGAGAGTGGCCTCAGCTCCCCACTTGGGAGTCCATCTTTGTGCCTCAGTTTCCCCCACCCCACACAGGACATGAGGAAATGAGCATTAAGCTGGCTCTGAGGACAGGAACAAGCTCTTGCTCTTCCATTTGATTTTCTGGTTTGTGATCACACCTAATGCTTCGGGGTCATTTCTGGCAGGGATTGGGGGATCATATGTGGTGCAGGGTAACTGGGATCAATTGTGTACAAGGCATGTAAATGCCTTACCCCCTGTATTATCTCTCAGGTTCCTGCACTTCCTTTCCTGGCTACAGGAAGACACCGCTTCGTACCAACTTGTTTTTCTACCCCTGACCCTGCCTGTGGTTGGGTTTTGCCGGCATCTTTCTTTTCTTATAAGATCATACCAGTGGTACTTGAGGGGTCATTCCTGGTGGTGGCCAGAGATTGTGAGGTGCTGAGGCCCTAACATGTGAGGCATGCTCTCGTCCCATTGAGCCATTTCTCTGGCCCGTTTTGATTTTATACCAATATTTCTTTGCTCCCCCCCACAAAGCATGTGCCATGGTGCCTCCCCACCCTGCAAAGAATCAGAATGCTACTTGGAACACAGCTCTGCTATATATAACTTGTGGTCTGGCTGTGTGTTGGAGTCAGGGAAGAAGCACTTGGAACCATGCATGGTCCAGTTCCTTTATGTGTTGTGTTGCAAGTATGTTCCTGCAAGGATTCTGGACACTTCGGGCTGAAGTGATAGTACAGCATGTAGGGAGTCTGGCCTTGTAATTAGCCAACCTGAGTTTGACCCCTGGAATCCCATATGGTTCCTGGAGTTTACCAATAATGACACTTGAGTGCAGTCAGAAGGAGACCCTGAGACACAGCCAGGTGTGATCCTTAAAAAAAAAACCAAAATGCTGAACACCTCTGGCCCAGCCCGGCCCTTCCTGGGGCTCTGCTTAGTGTCTCCACCCACACCTGGGTGTTCCCATTGAGAGCAGCCCTTGAGAAGGCTAAACCCAAGACATTTAATTAAGGAGCCCTTGTTGTGGGGCTCCACTCCAAGGAAAGTGCCAGCTTTGGTAGTAGACAGGTGGGGGAGGATGGATGCCCCTGGAGTCCTGGGTGAAAACCCAACCCCACCCCCTCAGGTCCCACAGCTGAGATCAAGACACTCAACCGTTGCACCTGTCGCAAATGGGAGGTCAAGGTTGTGACTACATGGGCCAGAGAGATTGCACAGCACTAGGGCATTTGCCTTGCACGTGGCTGATCTGAGTTCGGATCCTGGCATCCCATAGTCTGGCATCCCTGAGTCTGCCAGGAGTGATTTCTGAGTAGAGTCAGGAGGAACCCCTGAGGGCTGCTGGTCGTCCTTCTGCATGCAAGGCAAATGCCCTACCTCCATGCTATCTCTCCAGGCCCCTAAATTTTTTTGGGGGGGTTACACCCGGCAGTGCTCAGGAGTTATTCCTGGCTCCATGCTCAGAAATTGCTCCTGGCAGGCACGGGGGATCATATGGGGCACCGGGATTCGAACTGATGACCTTTTGCATGAGAGGCAAACGCCTTACCTTCATGCTATCTCCCGGGCCCCCCCTAAATATTTTTTTTTTGGTTTTTGGCCACACCCGGTGACGCTCAGGGGTTACTCCTGGCTGTTCGCTCAGAAGTCGCTCCTGGCAGGCACGGGGGACCATATGGGGAACCGGGGGATCGAACCGAGGTCCGTCCTTGGTTAGCGCAGGCACCTTACCTCCAGCATTACCGCCCGGCCCCCCTAAATATTTTTTTGGTTTTTTTTTTTTTTTTGGGCCACA
>PVKC010047709.1:0-11012 GCA_004027635.1 Crocidura indochinensis | reverse complement strand
TAATTCCTTACCAAAGAACCAGGAGTAACCCTTGAGCACTGAAAGACGTGACACTCCCACAAAAAAAAAGAAAAAAAAAAACAGTTATCATGTCCCCAATTAGCCAGATTCTTAGATTCAATTTATTCTCAAAAGAGATAAAAACCAAGAGGTGATAATCATGGTTTCATGAAGCTGAAAAAGACAATATTGGGAGGAGAGAGAAAGTCAAGGTTCCTTCTTGCCCAAGTCAATCCAGTTCTACTCACCATCCACAATCTCAGCTTCAACAATGGCCCAGCTTCATAACAGCTCTCTTTAGAGACACCAATCTAATTAAAACTCAAGCTATGCTGATATGTGAGTGGCTGGCATAGCAGTACTTTTTAGAGTGTGAGCACCTTTGTCCTACTTTGTCCTACCTATGTGTCCTACCCTTGTCCCACCTTGTCCTACTTCTTGAAGGCCAGGCAGCCAAAAACAGCTCAGAGATGACTCAGTATCTGCAATAGTGTGTGAAATTATTGGCATTACCTGCCATATTTCTGCTGTGCAATAAATCCAATTTTTTAATTCTCCCAAGAAGTAACAGAATTGTCAACTATCAACACAACCAAATAAATCTTTTGACAATGATTTAATGGCCTAATTATAAGATAAAATAATTTTCACAAATTGTTGCTTTCTTGTTTTTCTTTTTTCCTTTCCTTCTCTTCTTTATTATTTCACTACTAACTGACAATGAATTAATATATACATTATAATCAATATATTATAATCAATTATTTTAACTATGAGATACTTGATCTTTAATAAAGTAAGCTTTATATAAAAAGAATTTAGAAAGTGAGGTTAGGAATTTGGCTTAATTATTGTTACAGTATGCATATATATATATATCTACAACCATATATTTTGCTTTATGACTTTCAGCTAAAGATCATATATTAAATTGCAACTTTACATTATTTTTATTTAAATATTTACTTTTGAAGTTGAACTGTTTATCACTCTCATCTGTTGTACTTGCTGTCATTATAAATATATCCACTAAGCTATCTCCATTGACAATTACAAAATACACCAAATCTGGCTGTCATATATTTCTAAACAGATAAATGAGAGCATGTATTTACTTATCTGTGCATGGCATGTCATTAAATGAAATGGCATTACTATTTTGGTTATATTAGAAAGAGATTCTAAAATATTATAGCTAATTTTTAGTTTCCTTGCACTCAACTTATATATATTTGTTGTACATTTTATGAATAAAATGGTCCTCTTAATCCATTTTTCTATAACTCCATTACATAGATTAATACTCATAAGATATTATTTGGTAGTGGTGGTTATTATAATTCGCTACCATTGATTACAATGAACATTTCGATTTTATTTTAATTTCAATGAGAATTCTAAGAAATTCATAACACAAGCTTTCTAATCTTTTCTCTCATAGGCCAATTTATTTATTGCTTTTATTTGATTATATCTTAATTTAAGCACCATGGTTACAAAAATGTTTGTAGTTGGACTTCAGTCATTAACAAATGTACAGCTCCTTTAACCACTGCAACTTTCCCACCGTCAAAGCTCCCCATCTCCCTCCTTCCCTCACCCCTGCATGTCTTTGAGACAAGCATTCGATTTCTATCACTTACTATCATTGTCATGATAGGTACTGGTGTACTTATTTCTTTAACTTCACTCACCAATATTTGTGGTGAGCTTTAGATCATGGGCTGGCATTTTCAAAACTCATCTCTATTGTCTATGGGCATTATTACTGTACTATTTTTATTTTTAAATCCAATAGAAGAGTGAGACTATTTAGTGTCTATCTCTTTCTCTGACAAATTTCACTCAGCATAATAGTTTTCATGTCCATTGTACTTACTGTAAGGCTAGTATTCTACTATTTGAAAAATACAAAAACGTCAAATATGAATAGGGTTTTAAGACAATTTGCAACTATTCACTTTCTATACTTTTTTGTTGGCCACATTCAGTGACTTTCAGGGGTTACTCCTGGCTATGTGCTCAAAATCGCTCCTGGCTTGGAGGTCCATATGGGACAGGGGAATCGAACTGCAGTCTGTCCTAGGCTAGCACCATCAAGGCAGACTGAATCCATTCTGCTCCGTACAATAGCACTGGCCCCTACTTTCTAAACTTTAAAAAAAAAACACTCTAATATGGATGAGTGCTTTATTACCACAGTTGATTTTTGGTATTCAAATTATTCTGAGACTTTACAAAATTCCAACAAATGAATTTCTGAATTCTATGTCTGATTTATGGAATTAGGAAGAAGATTCCTGGGTTATAATTCTTACTCTAAAAGATGCCGTGATATACAAAACATAGTTTTTCTCTCACCTTTAAATATTTAATTAGAGAAAAATTCCATTTGATAGTAAATAATATCTATTTGTGGAGAGTTGGAATGATAGCACAGATGTAGGGCATTTGATTTGCATATGGCCAACCGGGAACAGGCCCCGATTTAATCCCTTGCATCCTATATAGTTTCCAAGCCTGTCAGGAGCAATTTGAGCATCCCCAGAGGTGGATCAAATATCAAAAAACAAAACAAAAAAAAAATAACGTTAATGTGTACTTGGGAACATAAAATCTACTTAGAGCTAAATAGTATTTAAATGTAATATTTTAAAAAAAAGTATTGGTATATTTAGAATACTTCAAGTTTGATGAAAATATTGCCTTAATTCATTTTCCTTGAAATACATGATTAAGAGTTTCTTATAACATTCCTTTCCACTAGTGGAGAATGAGGTGATCAAATTAAAGACTGCTTTTTTCTAAGATTTCACTTTAAGTATCTCTGGATCTATAATAAAAGATATTTGAAATAATGCAATATAATTAAAGAGACTAATGGCCTGAGTGATGGTGTAGGTAAGTCCTTGCACACACTAGCTTACGACTGACTGCCAGGGGCGATTTCAAAGCATATAGCCAGGAGAAGCCCCTGGCATTCATGGGGTTTGGACCCAAAACCAATAAATAAGTATAAATAATAGACTTAAACAGTGAGAGAATAATATAGCTCTGGAAAGGTGGAGTGAAAACACAGAGATACTTTGCTTGTCTTGTATGAAGCCAACCCAATTAAAACCCCTGCACCAGGTTTGGTCCATGCAGCACCACAAGGAATAATTGATATATACATGGATATATGTATCAAATGATGATAAATTAAAGACTTGACTTTGACAAATTATTTTAAAATATCAAATTATAATTGTATTTGAATATAGCTAATATGAAATAAATAATACAATAACAATTGCTTTTTATTAATTGGCTACCTGGTTACTTTTATAGCATATCCATGAAAATGTTTTAAATGATCTTTTCAAAACTTTAAAAATGTTCTTATTAGTTTTAAAAGATGAATATTGTCAAAAGTTTAAATTTAGTCATTATTGAGACTTCTCTCTGAAATAATTGAATAATTCAAATTTTATTTAAAATAGATGTTCCTTAGCTTAATTTAATAGTGCCTGAGTATTAGGGTATGAGTCTCAGCCTTAACAATGAAATACCTATTTTATCTTCCTAAGTTTCTTTTATCTTATATTGGGGAAAATATAAACATCCAAAAATAATGAATCTAAAAGAATGTAGTACATTTTATATAAAATATCATGATATAAGGTATTTCAGAGTCTATAACCTGTTATATATATTCATGGACTAAGGAACATATTTTGTCATGTATAAATTGTTTGTTTAACATATTTTCATTGTCTTTTTAACAATTCCAAGTAAATTGTTGCTTGACAAAAGTTGATATTTGACTGTTTATTTATTTATATGAGATTTCAGTAAAGTCTAAATTTCCAAATACAGCTAGTAAATCAAGCATACACACACAGAACATATATTTAAGCATTTCCATTTTACTCACATATTTTACATATATTTTAAAATCGTTTATTTTGCATTACTGTTTATTTACAGGATCCTCCTGCTTACAAGGATTAAGTAGCAGATATTCATAAATCTAATGTTTGTTTCAAAATATGCTTAACTTTGAAAGTTTATTGGCTCACTGTGTTGAACTCTCAGTGAAAGATACCTCATGCCTACTTATGTCCTGAAGATTAATAGTATTAAGATGAAAGCATGGGGAAACTTACTTTTCTTTACATGTGGTATAATAAAACATTTCATATACATTGAAGCTCTCACTTGTGTTGCATTTAGCATGTCTTGTTAGCATAATCCCATATCGTCTTTAATTTAATGAATATTTCTGCCAGATATGTATTGTTGATTATGATGAGTTTTTACTATGCCACATGTCTCTGTGACACTTAGTGGAATTCCCAGCATTGAAAATGTTCTGTAGTTTCAAAAACAAACTCCATTTTTAATGCCTCAGAACTCACTGCTACACAAATCTCAGCTGATAGCTCAAAGAGGAAGTTTGAGTTTCTACTTGCCAGCTGCTGCAAGCAATTACATTCTAGTTGCCACCATACTACATTTTAAACATTAATGAAAATTTCTGGATTCAAATTTCCAAGATACGGAGCTTACAATTGCTAAAGATCGTAAATTCTTCCCCAAAGCATAGGCTTACAGGAGACAAAGGGAGAATAACTGGGCATATGGTGAAATAATCAAAAAGTCTAAAATAGACAGTCCCCACCAATCTCATGGAACCATGGGATTGCATGACCTTACTTTAGCAATACAAATGTGTCCTAAAATTAACAAGACATTTCTGGGAAACAAATGCTGAACCTTTCATAGCTTGATAAGTAGCACAAAGACCAAGTTTTCCTATTAAACACCTCACAAAAAGAACTAGAGCTAATTTAATCCCATACTAAGTGCCTCCCCTGCTGGGAAGATTCTTTCTCTTCTACTTTCCAATAAACTTTTTTTTTCTAACCCTGAGTCTGAGCATCTTTATTAGTCAATATGTTAAAAAAAATCTGGGGTCCATCATTGAAGACTGTCACCCATTATCATTGCTCTTGCATGATTACTATCTCAACTATTAGTGCTAGTTTGTAATTAAAAATAGTACAAAGAATTAGATAAAATTCTTCTCATTTTGAAATGCCCTTTTACAAGATCCATATATATCCACATATATTGTTCCCTGCAACTTGAATATATTCTAGGAACAACGTGAGGAGGTGGGGTACTATTTACGATTCAAAACATTTGTTATTTGTTCATTGGAGAATGATTTAAACAGATTATCTGCAAGTTATCATCTTTTTTTTGAGATTGTTTAGAACTTCTAAACAACAAAGTTATGCAACTATGTATGTTCTGCCTTATTTCCCCAAAGAAATATAAATAAGTTAGACTATTCTAAGATATTTAAAAAAATAGATTAGATGCAGTACATAAAAGAAAAATAAGATAACACTAGAGGTAGTGTTATTATGCAAATAAAACAGTCATAAAACATTCCATACATTTGCTAAAATGGACCACAAATTTGATTGTAAAATTCTTGACTGCCAAAACAAAGATCCATATAGAAATTTAAATGTCCCTCTGGGCTAACCCCAAACAGTTCCTCGGGAGAAGCACAGCTCTCCAGATACTAAGCAGGAAATAAATGCCTCCTTGGAGTCCCATAATAGTATAATCTTAGAAGAGGTAGAAATATTAGTGTTCAGCCAGTATAAGAGCTTATTCAGTTCCTGGATTCATTCTATTCTACCCTTTCTAACATACCATATCTCTGCTTGAATGAATTCATTGGCATAACACTTAGCACTAATAAGGCATTTCATTATTTAGTAGACAATTTCTAGTTTCTGAAATATGTATTTCTTTTGTTTAGCCCCCTTCGGTGGATAGTCATAATTTTGGTTCTCTGGAGAAAATTAGAACAAGAGTACTCCATATTCTACTTTTTAATAATTTAGAAATAGCTGCCACTGCTCTTTTATTTATGCATGCATCCATTAAAAAGTACACATTGTGTTTCTAAAAGTTTGGAGGATGCAACTCTAAACAGAGAAAAAGATCGCTCTAACTGCCATTAAATTTAAAAAATAAAAGTGTTTGATTTTTTTTTCACATATATCTGGTTTGTTAGGTTTCCCTCTTCCCTGGATGTACAATGTGGACTCTCTCAAGGGTTCTTCAGTGTCAATATTTGTTTCTTACAGCCCCATTTTGTATTCTGGCACTTGATCTAAATGGAATAGCTCATAGGGCCCATTGCCTTTTAAATTCTGGAGATGTCAGTTCAGCAGATACAATAGAATGAAATAACTGAATTTGTTATAAATTCACTCATCATCTCTGTCTGTGTCAATAACATCTTGTTTAATCTCAAAAGCAAAGGTCCCAGCTGCAATTCAGCTTTATTTCCCCCAGAGTTTTCGTTTTTTGTTTGTTTGTTTGTTTGCTTGTTTTTTGTTTTGTTTTGGTCTACATCTGGTGACACTTAAGGGTTGCTCCTGACTATGCTCTCAGAAATCGTGCCTAGCTTGGGGGACCATACAAGATACCCACCAAGAGATGGAACTGATGTCTGCCCTAGGCTGCATGGTCAAGGCAGACTCCTTACCTCTTGCTCCACCACCTGCGATCCCTTTATTTATTTATTTATTTTCGTTTCTAGAACATCTGGCAGTGCTCAGGTCTTATTACTGGATCTGTGGTCATAATCTTGTTTTGTGGAATTCAGAGATCATTCTAGTTGCTGTGAATTGAACCCAAATGGCTGTTTGCAAGGCAAGTGCCCTCCCTACTTGTTGCACTATCATTCCAGTCCTTGTACTATTACAGCTATCTCTATTAGAATGAAGACACTTGATTGCTATAAAAGTTTCTTCTATATCAGTACCATAATTTTAATCTATTATCGAGCAATATATACCAAAATATGAAATATAAATTAAAGATTAAATTAAGAAGGGCAGCACTAAAATTAATATTTTGGAGAGACAAATACTTTGCTTAATAAACAGAAAAATAGCATTGGGAGACAGGAGTTGCTTGGTTACCCAAAATATATCCTAAATTTATCCTCTGTGAAATTTCTTGAGTGCAAAACCATTTGTGACATTTGGGCACTGAGAAGAAACTCCCTGTCATTTAATATCATATTTGAAGTGTACTATTAGGGCTCTGTGAAATGTTATTAGCCAAGGTGAACTTGGTTCTAAATAATATATTGGTAGTCATTAAAAATAGTGTAGTGTGATTTATTTGATATAGCCATAATGCACAATAAAATCTTTAGATTAGAAGTAAATGTGCATTCTGTTTTTTGTATTTGGAATTACTATTGAAAACTTAGCAATTTCTCTATCACTTGAGTATACATCATATTATGTTATTCAAATTTAATTATCTTGAATAGTTTTGGCAAGGTGATATTACTGTTTCTCTTATGAGATGGACACATTTTTATTATGTAGAATATATAACTTGTTTATGAGGACCTTAGAATGCCCAAATACTCTTGAATCTAATCACCTGCTGAAAAATTGAGCTGATTGCTTCTGTTTGTACAAACTCATAATGCATTTTCCTTATTCAATGAACTTTAATAGGTATTCTAACTTTATACAACAGTTGAAAATCATGTTAAGTGCCACTAATATATAAATGCTAACTTTATTTTGGTAACTCTTAAAAAATCTATTTTCTAAACCCACTTACATAAATCAATATGTAATATATGTTCCAAGAACTATTTGAAAGTAAAGGTTATTTTGAAAGCCAATGGGTCGTTCAACAATACATTGAAATAATAATGGTATAAAACCTATTATGCCTCTTCATATGTTCAACCCTGTTATACAGAAAAATGTTTTTGAAGTGGATGAAACTACATTTTCTAACTTTAGCTATAACTGAAGGCTTAAAACTTAGATATTATAGCTATTTCACAACAGATTTGCTTTGGGACAAGAGGAATGTGAGGAGAGAAGAAAATTTTACTCACAAGGAGTAATTTTTATAAACATTTAGATAAAAAATAACTCTCATTCCTTAGAAATGTAGCCACCTCACAAAATTGAAGCAAAAATACGTTTTGGCTAGTTTTTGGCAAAAATCAATGTATTAATGCACAGACATAATAGAAACTAGGGCTGGAAGGACCAGCCAAGATATGAAGTTTGCCACAAAGTGTGGTGAATGCAGCTAGAGAAATAACTACACTGTCAATGAGCATGACAGTGGTAGTGAGTGAGAGAAGAATGACTGTCTCGAAGAATATAGGTGGTGGGAAGAGGGTTATGGGGGTATTGGTGTTGGGAATATTGCACTGGTGAAGGTGGGTGCTCTTTTTTATTACTGAAACACAACTACAAACATAATTGTAATCATAGTGCTTAAATAAAAGTTTTATAAAAATACCTATTTATGTATATTTGTTCACATTTATATTCTTTTTCGAAGAAGTTGTACATGATACCTGCACATAAAAATGTTACAGGGCCAGAAATATAACTCAGTGGATTGATCATATGTTTTGCTTATAAAAGGTCCAGATTGAATACTGCTACATCACTGTAGATCTTAGAAAAATGTATATTAAGTATACTAAGATATTAGTATTAGTATATTAAGATTATACCCTGTAGTGTAGCAAATGTTTCAGAAAACAAACTTTATTAAATCTTATTAAAGTAGCTTATAAATATGTCATTAAATATTTAATGTGCTAAAATTTTATGATTATTATTATAAAAAATAAAGATAATAATTTGTTAACTTGAATTGTAACTATGTTCACTATAGAAAATCGTTCTATTTATATCCAGATAACCTAGAAATTCTTCAAAAATAGATTTTTAACAAATAAATATAAATAGAATAGGCAGTATATAAAAATTAAACTGTGTCAAAATTACTTTATACTTTCTGGGCCCGGGAGATAGCATGGAGGTAAGGTGTTTGCCTTTCATGCAAAAGGTCATCGGTTCAAATCCCGGTGCCCCATATGGTCCCCCGTGCCTGCCAGGAGCAATTTCCGAGCATGGAGCCAGGAGTAACCCCTGAGCACTGCCAGGTGTGACCCAAAAACCAAAAAAATAAATAAATAAATAAATAAAACCAAAAAATAAATAAATAAATAAAAATCTTCTTAATAGCTAATTAATCTAACAAATCTATATTCTTGAATAATTACGATAATCATATTATACAATTTTATCACAGAATCTGTTCTCTATCTTATAATATAAAAAGGCTGCCATTTAACAGCTATACTATGTACCAAACTAAGTTGAGGTATACAATCAAGTTCTGTAGGGCCTGAGCAATTCTATATTTTTGGACAAAGCAGAGTCATCTGGTCCTCTTTACCAAGAATTGCCCTTCTCATAACAATTCCCCACCCTCATCACACACTTGTATAAAAAAATAAAAATATATAAGGTCACCTCTATGTTATTGGTTAAATATCTAAGTGTGGTTTGTTTTTATATCTAAACTAGGCAAACTAGGCAATCACGAGGAAACTTCATGACAGCACTCAGAGAAATGCCTCCACCTCCAATTACACTAGATATGTCAATGAAGGATCATTTCGATGCAATATCTGATGTGAGAATGACAGGTATGGGATCACTGGTCAGTCATAGCCATTCACATTTTTCACATTCCTGACCCAGGTAAAATTATCCTAGGATATCTCTTATTCTGTGAATTCATGGCGTTGATCATCTTTAAGTACCTCCATCATCTGTCGTTATGAAGAAATAAAGGGGAAACATGAAAACAATTATCTTCTCGCTGACTCAGTACCCATCACATTTAAATCTCCATTTCCTGAACAGTAATTTCTTCAGGTTTTCTCAGCAAAGAGAAACCTGACACATCTGTACTTTTATTCTATGGAGATAAATAAAACAGGAGATTGGCATTTGCTCCAGTTTGAGAGTCTTGCTCATTACAGAGCAATGAGTGATTCACACTTAACTTGTGTGTTTAATCTTCTAATCTGTCACCTGAGAGAGCAATTAGTCTTTTCCTTCAGTTGATCTTTTGGTAATATGGACGGCATTCAAGAAAAATAAAGACACTGTTAAGGCAGAAATACCCAACACTAGCCACATGTGATATCTTTATACTGATTGGTCCATATCTATCCTCTTAACACTCATGTAACAGATGTCTGGAACTGAGATATCCACTAATGCTTGTGTTAAAGCTTTTCAAACATGAACACTCAGGGGAACTGTAGCAAAATAAAAGCAGTACAGGCTGACTGCAGGCCCATATTTGTTTTCCAAAATATGTAAAATTATGTGAATGCCTGAATTCCAAAACACATAAAGTATACAACAAAGTCTTCTTGGAATTTAGCTTTCACCTATACAGGCTTTCCATGCCAAGAGAAACATTAATAAGAAGGGGAAAAAAATCAAGAGATTTAAAATGCCCACCTTATTAGCATCATTTCCAGAAAATTATAATAAGTTGTGTATGGATCATTCTGTCCCTGATTTTACTATATATTAGTAACATTTCCTGTAGTTTATAAACTGTTTAGGATGGGCTTTATAGTTTATCACCTGAAAAAGAGGATGCTCCAGGAACTCATTTCTTCATTTTGTCTGAGATAATGCAAAACTGAATTATTGTTCTGGGGATTCTCAATGGATAATCACATATTGGGATTTGGGATAAAGACTTTTTATTTCTTAAGAAAAAGCTAAGGGCATAAATATATATAATATATCAAATGTTGATTTGAGCAACAGTAGCATATAGAGTGTGGTGCCTACAAAAACATGATTATATTAACATAATATTATTGAACACAAAATAAAAACATTTAATTAAAATATTTAAAAAATTTAATTTAATTTAAAAATATTATGACAAATATGAACTTGCTTTATTTATCTATAGTGGAATTTCTGCTCATTAATGAACATAAAACTTTGACCATTTAACAACTAAAATAAGCATTTTAAGATTAAAATACCGGGGCCCGGGAGATAGCATGGAGGTAAGGCGTTTGCCTTTCTTTTTTTTCTTTTTTTTTTTTTTTGAGTTTTTTT
>PVKC010047708.1:0-11021 GCA_004027635.1 Crocidura indochinensis | reverse complement strand
TCAAGGAGGAAACTACTCTTTCCAAACAAGTGGAAGCAGAGATCAACAGATGGGAATACATTAGACTGAGAAGTTTCTGCACCTCAAAAGAAATAGTGCCTAGGATAGAAGAGTCACCCACCGAGTGGGAGAAACTATTCACTCAACACCCATCAGATAAGGGATTAATATCCAAAATATACAGGGCACTGACAGAACTTTACAAGAAAAAAACATCTAATCCCATCAAAAAAATGGGGAAAAGAAATGAACAGACACTTTGATAAAAAAGAAATACAAATGGCTAAAAGGCACATGAAAAAATGCTCCTAATCATTAATCATCATGGAGATGCAAATCAAGACAAAGATGAGATACCACTTCACACCACAGAGATTGGCACACATCACAAAGGATGAGAATAATCATTGCTGGCGGGGATGTGGAGAGAAAGGAACTCTTATCCACTGCTGGTGGGAATGCTGTCTAGTCCAACCACTATGGAAAGCAATATGGAGATTCCTCCAAAATCTGGAAATTGAGCTACCATTCGACCCAGCTATTCCACAAGAATACAATACAAAAACCCCTTCCTCACACCTATATTTATTGCAGCTCTATTCATAATAGCCAGGCTCTGGAAACAACCAAGATGCCCTTCAACAGACGAGTGGCTAAAGAAACTTTGGTACATATACACAATGGAATATTATGCAGCTGTCAGGAGAGAAGAAGTCATGAAATTTTCATATACATGGATGTACATGGAATCTATTATGCTGAGTGAAATAAGTCAGAGGGAGAGAGATAGATGCAGAATATTCTCACTCATCTATGGGTTTTAGGGAAAATATAAGTCATTTTTGTAACAATCCTCAGAATGAGGGAACTGAAAAGCCTATATGGAGTACAGGTGGGGGTGGGTTGAGAGGGAGGGATTTTTGGGGCTCTGGTGGCGAGAAAGTTGCCTTAGTGAAGGTGGTGCTTAAAAAGAAGTTAAAGAAAAAAATCAAAAAAAAAAGAAAAGGAAAAAAAATAAGGCCTCCCAATTCTTATCACAGGCTGTGTTCCTAACACTGACTGTATAGAAAGAGGAGGTACAGTAAATGCACCCCATATACACCTCAACCCAGACCCTTGCCGGGTCTGTATTGTGAATCTGGGGACAAAAAAAATACTTAAAGAGGAAAATTAAATAATGGAAAACAATCAGATTCATGTTTAAGATATTTCTTATCTAGGCCATAATTGAGAACTAAATGACTTTTTAATATCAAAATAAGTTAATTGGCTTGAGTAATAGATTTTTTAAAAATAAACTATCTTGTCACTTTTCTTTGAAACCTTTAAATACTAACTATTCAAAAGGAAAGAGTAAAAGAGTTGTGATTGATGGGTCGGGCCGTGGCGATGGAGGTAAGGTGCCTGACTGGCCTGCGTTAACCTAGGACGGACCGCGGTTTGATCCCATATGGTCCCCCGTGCCTGCCAGGAGCGACTTCTGAGTGAATAGCCAGGAGTAACCCCTGAGCGTCACCGGGTGTGGCCCAAAAACCAAAAAAAAAAAAAAAAGAGTTGTGATTTAATAGTTTTCAAATATCTAATGAGGATATAGTCAATTGTTCTCTTCTCAATTCCAGAAAAAACAATAACATGAATTCTTTATGAAACCCAAAACAAAAAGATATCTATTTAGGAGTGACTAAAATGCTAGAAAACATTATCAAAGAAGACATACATTTTTTGTTCTTGGTTTTAATAGTTTTACATATTATTTCAAATAAAATTTTATGTAGATGTATTAAATTAAACATTGTAAAACTTATATTTAAAAAGGTACACATCACTGTTAAAGATAGGTATGTTGAAAGTTAAGTGTGAATTTCTTTGTTGCTTTTCTCTACTATCTCTCTTTAAAATGAGTTTATTATGTAATCATTATGCAACTTTATTTTGTACATATTAATTGCTTGAAATGTCTTCTTTCCCCTCTCTTCTTCCCATTCTTCATTTATATTTTTAATGATTCTACTGGAAGGCAATTTCACAGGCACTTTTCTGAGTGGTAAAACCAATTTTGTATTGATAAATTTTTTTTGTTTGTTTTTGGGTCACACCCGATGATACTCAGGGGTTACTCCTGGCTATGCACTCAGAAGTCGCTCCTGGGTTGGTGGACCATATGGGAAACCGGGGGATCGAACCGCGGTCTGTCCAAGTTAGCACAATCAAGGCAGGCATCTTAGGTTCAGCGCCACCGTCCAGCCTCTGTATTGATAAATTTTTGATATGACTATTTGGGATTCAGTACAAAATAATATCAAAGTAAATATTTCTTTATAGGGATATAAGATACAGAAGTATTTTCACAGGAAATAGTTTCTATGAAAATAATTAAAATAATAGACACTCACAATTTTTTTTTCTGAACGTATGTGCCTATTTCAGCATACCCTGATAAATACTTGTGCTATCAATTTTTAATACTTAGATAATATGATGACAATTTTGTCATATTTGATTATCCGGGACTCTGAACATTTGCAGACTTGTGTACCCAAACCATTTATTCTTTTTCTGCCTTTTTTATTTTCTTCTTTTTTTTTGTATTTTACTTGCCGTTTTTATGGACTCTGTATATAGAATGGAAATATACCTCTTCTGTTAAATAATTTTTTCATTTTTTCTAACAGTATTCCATCTATTTAACTTTGTTATTTTAATTCATTAATGCTTGCTAGTTCAAAGTCAACTGAACATTGGGTCTGGTTGACTTCTCCTGCTCCTTTCAGTGCTACTAATAGATACATTAAAATTAATGTGTTATTGGGAATTCCCCCTGATATTGTTAACATGTACCTAAAATATTATTGTCAACAAGAGCTTGCTTTAAATGCAAAAAATTGGGAGTGGTGGGAGGACAATTTTGGTGGTGTGAATTCCCCTGATTCAATATCAATATGTATTTATAATATTACTGTGAGAGATATGTAAACCACTTTGGTCAAAATAAAAATTATTATAAAAATTAATGTGTTCTAATTGGGGTATAAACTCGACAAATTCTTGACTCTAATGATTTTAGAAACTTGCTAGAAAATGTTCTATAGATATGATAATTAAATAAAATATAAGTATGCAATATGGAATAATTGAAAAGAGCCCTCCTGGGAAGATGTTGAACAGCATTACTGGAAAAGGACGAGGCAGCAATACTAAAGATCAACTGCTCTATTTGGAGCAGAATTAGGCCCAGGAGGAGAATTTAAAAGACAAACATGAATTGAAGAAATTGCCTGAGGAATTTTACCATATTCTCATATAACCAAATGAAAAGATGTTTACATTTCTTATCAGGGTTGGAGCAAGAATCTGCAGTTGCTCATTAAGCAAATAATAAGGGATGTTTTTAATAGAGCCATATAATAAATTCAATTTTATATTAAAGCCAAAATTTTGTACTAAAACTTTTAATATCTTCCTAACAAGACTACTGAAATTAAAGAAAAAGCCAAATAAAAGTAGAAATTATCAATAATGAAATAACAACTGTATTCCAGATTCATATATTCTTTCAAAGGAAAAAAGAAAATGATGAATTATGGAATAGTTCAAGTATAAAGCATGTGTCTATCATGTGCAAAGCCCTATACTTGATATACAGTACCACATACTTCATGCAATATGCATTATAGTTGCAAAGAAAAAACACAATATGTTAGGTAGCATAATTATTTATTCATCAAAAATTTACTAATCTATAATTTATTAAAATTATAAAAATAAAACAAAGCCCCAGTGGGATAAGTGAACTATTTAAAATAAAAAAATGTAAAAATAAGTAAATAAATAAATAAATAGGAAAAAGGTAGATCTGTATACAAAAAATTGGTTAACAGATTTTTTAAAAAAAGTAAAGACTTAAGAAATGAAGAGGGAACATGAGCTTGAAAGAACAAGTCTACTTTTTAGTAATAAATTAGACAAATAATACAGGGCAGAGAAGATTGTACAGTAGGTGGGGCTTTGCCTTGTATACTTTATCTTCAGCATCCCACATGGTTTCTTTGAGCCTGTGGGGGATTATTCCTGAGGCAGATTCAGAGTGATTTAGAGATATTCAGAGCTAGAATTGACCTCTGAACTCTGCTAGATTTGGTCCCAAACCCAAAATCAAATGAAATGAGATAAAAAATTCAACAAAGAATTCACTAAAAATAAGATGGGGTTATATCTCAAATTATGATATAGTTTATTATTAAAAATTGTATCTATATGTAAATATGATCGCTAGTATTTGAAGATAATAACAGTACTTACCTAGTATATTTTATGAATTAACTGAGATAGTATATGTAATACTTATCACATTACCTGTTAGTGCCAAGTTTTAATGTATATTTACTATTTCTTTTTTGTTTTGTTTTGTTTGTTTGGGTTTTTTTTTTGGCCACACCCAGTGACGCTCAAGGGTTACTCCTGGCTATGCGCTCAGAAGTTGCTCCTGGTTTGGTGGACCATATGGGAAACTGGGGGATCCAACTGCAGTCCATCCTAGGCTAGCGCAGGCAAGGCAGGCACCTTACCTCCAGTGCCACCTCCCGGCCCCAGCTTTACTGTTTTTACTTTATAAATCTTTTATTGTTTATTGAGACTCTGTTAATGATATCATTTTATTATTTTATAGTAGGTTTTATTATTTTATTATAGGTTATTTATTTATTGTAGGTTCAAGAGAAATATAGATTTCCAACTTTGTGATTTAAATACATGTGTTCTTATAAAATTAATTTATTTAATAATGATTGCCAAAGCAAAAGTAACAATATATTTAAAAATATTGAATTGTTATGACCATCATAGCAAAAACACCACATATCATAGCAGCAATTTGATGTTATGACAAAATTATGTATGGTTAATGAAATAAATCAAGAAAAATAAAGAGATACAAATAGCTATAAAGAGTGAAATAGTTCATTATTCACTTGTGATACTACTTTTATATAGAAAATTCAAGAGAATCAATCAATAAATAAAATTAATAATGTTATTGTTGACAAAAATAGACACATATGAATAGCTTTCTTTTTATCTGCAACCACCTAGAAATTAGAATATTAATAGCTTCAATTATAGAGCAAAAGAAAGGCCTTAACAATAAATTGAAGGAGTGTGATTGACCTATATGAAACAGGAATAAAGGGAGCACACTGAGAATAGAAGTAAACTTTTACAAAATGAAGAAAAATTTTGTTTGAAATGATTTTCTAATAAATAAATAAAATTTAGACAGATTAATAAATTGAATAAACTTTGAACAGAAATTATGTTTATCAAATACAACCCTTAATAATAATATTATTTGAAATAGTATACCATGAGACAATTTTCTTATTAGAATACAAATTAAGGGAATTAGAGTGGAAAATTAGATGCCGTATAGTTTTTACTTCTGTATATTTAATTTGAAAAACTGCAAGAGCATCAGTATAAGTATTATCTGGGGGTGAATGCCCCAAATGTTTGCATTGGGATGAAATGGTGAGTAAAAAGATTTCTGGCAATATTTTAATATATTTTCCTATTTTGATACAATAAATTAATGCAGTTTTATGTATTTTAAAGGTATGCTCCAGAAGTAAAGTCTAATCTGACAGTTTTAGTTAGTATAAAATAGACTGATGTTAGCATCTGTTTTGTTTTGTATATTTCAAGTCACTGACACTTGAAATCTACAAATATCATTGCTTATATTGTATTTTTGACAGTAAAATAAAATAAAGACATTAATATGAACTCTAGTACACTCAAATTGTATATTAATACTAAGTTTTGTTTCATATAATATATTTTAGCAATCTGTTTCAACAGGATATAATTAATTCATGGGTTTATATTTACAAATACATGATCCAACATAAATACTTTGTTTTGAAATTATACACTCTGCCTAGTCTATTATTTGTCTGGATCACATACACACATCATTATGCACCATTTTTAGGTGATAATAATTTATGTTTTCAGGAATACTTTGTATTTTAATCACTAATTTTCTCAGACACAAGGCAGCAATACTTTTTGTATGTCTTTCTTTTGTAATCTCTTTTGTTGCCACTAAAAATTTTAAACTAAAATGAGCATAACTTATTCATTGTAGTAACTGTTATTCCTATTTCACACAATTCTTGAATCACAATGGACTCCTCATAAAAGGTGTGTGAATTATTGCTTTCTCAATGATTAACACATTAAAATAATAGAAAGAAGTAGATAGCCACTTTTTGAGACCTTCTAATTTTACATGTAACTTTCTTTTTTTGGGGGGGGGGCACACCCAGTGACGCTCAGGGGTTACTCCTGGCTATGCGCTCAGAAGTCGCTCCTGGCAGGCACGGGGGACCATATGGGAACCGGGGGATCGAACCGTGGTCCGTCCTAGGCAAGGCAGCAGGCACCTTACCTCCTGAGCCACCTCCCGGCTCCCTACATGTAACTTTCAACAAGACATACAGGAAATTATGAATTTTAGGAAGAACTGCAGTCACTTCTTTCAGGCAATTCTTAAGACAATTTCTTAAGAAATATTTTAAAAGAACAGTTTTAGCTCATTGAATTTACAAGGAATTCTGACATTAGTATAATTGCAATGATTGTAAGTAATATCACTTTAAATGAAACCTTAGTTCAGTGGACACAGTTAACACTAATCTAATGGGTTTCTTATGATAATTAGTTTCTAGAAAATCTGTCGTTAGGAAACTTTTCAGTTTTCTAATTAGTTTTGTTTTTATGTGTTAGTTTTTCTGGAATGATAATTGCATTTCACAATATTTAGTCCATATAATACATAATCTCAAATTCAAGTCTAGCTTTAAGTTTTAATTCAGAATTTTGTTGTCCTCTAGTCATCTTCCTGATTTGGTGATTTGGGGGCTGTTGCATTTTACAGATAAAGCCTTAGATACAATATAATATGTGAAAGCTTAAAAATTTGTTCACATAAGTAGGCCTTATATCCAGTCTCAAATGCATAAATAATTTCAGTAAGAAGTAAAATAATAAAAAAAGCCAAACAAAAGCATTATTATACTCTGCAATCTTAATAGCTATCTTCAAAGAGATAACTCCCTAAGAAGAGTCCACCTATCTGAACTAAAAAAAAAAAAATGAATGTCTTATAAGTTGACTGACTTCCCTTAAAGTTGAATGTCAGAATTAATTATTAAAAACATTTTACATTTTAATTTTTATCAATTAAGCTGCTTTCTTGTAGTCTTTAGCTCTGGGAGTTTCTCTGTAATTATGTAATAATGACTATTGATTCTTTCTGGGAATTTTTTCTGGGTTTCTGGGACTCCAGTGATTCTTATGTTGTTTCTGTTGAATTTATCGAACATTTCTATTTTCATCTGTTCACAATCTTTGGGTATTTTTTCCATTGTCTTATCATTTGCTTTAAGGTTCTTATCCAATCTCTTCTGTTGTATGAAGTTGTTCTGCATCTCATCTTCCAGCACACTAATTCTGTCCTCAGCCGTTGGAGAGGTTTTCCATAGAGTTTTTCATTTCAGCTTCTGGGTTTTTTAGTCCCATTATTTCAGTTTGGAGTTTTCTGATTTCTATCTTTTTGGTCTATTCAGATGGATCTATGCTTTCTTTGGGCTCTATAAACATCCTCCATATTTCTATTCAAAACTCCTTATCTGAGAGGCTAATTAGGTGGTTGATAATTTTTTGGGTCATCAAAGTTGCCATCTTCATTATTTATGTATGCTGTTGTCACGCATTGTTTCCCCATTGCCACGCTTGTAGTTTGATTCTTACTACATGTTGTGATGGGGTTCATTTTCTAGAAGACATGGGTGGCCGCTGAGCAAAGACTCCACCCTTTGTGGGCTGAGACAAGTCTACCTGTGTGCTGGGCACTTGTGAGCTTTTTATGCTGGGGTTGTCTTTGGCTGTCACACTCCAGGAATCAGGAAGCCAGATGCAGGCGCAGCTCTTTACAGATTCCCCTTTAGCCCAAACTCAGGCAGGAATTAGCTCCCTTCCTTGTGGGCAGGGTCAAGTTTACCTGTGCGCTGTGTGCTTAAGAACTTGTTGTGCTGGGTTGTTTTTTGACTGTCATACTCCAGGAATCAGGAAGCCAGGCCCAGGTACTGCTCCTTAAAGTCCCCTTACTTATGAATTATGTTGCTTCAAAGCAAAGAGACAAAAGGAATGAGATTACCTTGGCATTTTGCCGTACTTTAAAACAACACTCAAATGCATGCAACATTTTTTTATTTTCAACATTATTAAAAAACCTTAAGAAGGAAGACTTTTGCTCCCCAGATAGCAATAAATATATTGGCTGTAATGTCAATAAACTTTAAAGCAAACTCACCAAAATGGAGCTCATTACTCTCTGTGGCACATTAAAATTGGCATATTGTACATTCATTTCATGAATTTTATTTAGTAAGTGAATTATATTACTAAAAATGATTTTAATGCCTAAACAGGCATATATTTTTATTTATTGTTGATCTGAGAAGCATTGTGGGGAGTAAACACATTTAAGGTAGATAAAAAAATTTGTTCTTGGTGACAAGCTAATATGCATTACACCAGGGAATTTCTTTTTTTTTTTTTCCAGGCCACACCTGTTTGATGCTCAGGGGTTACTCTTGGCTAAGTGCTCAGAAATTGCCTCTGGCTTGAAGGGAGCATATGGGACGCTGGGGGATCGAACTGTGGTCCTTCCTTGGTTAGCACTTACAAGGCAGACACCTTACATCTAGTGTCACCTCGTTGGCCCCACACCAGGGAATTTCATATAGATTGATTTTAGTTTGTGGATCAGAAAAATGCTGGCATGTTTATTCTTTTATGAAGTTAGTGGAAGAAGGGGATAAAGAAGAGATGGATTTATAGAGTGGTTCTAATAACAAATTAACTGCATTGACATGCTATCACAGTAATGGAGAATAAATATTTCGACTATGCATTGAGTGAGAAAGGAGAGTTAGGAGCTAATGAGTTGGTGAGTAAGCTAGAAGAGCAATTTTCAGGAAGATAGCTTAGTTAGGTTTAGGCAAGTCCTGAAACTGAGACATTTAGTTACCAAAGTCTCATTAAACAGAAAAAACAAAGACAAAAAAATGCTTTTTATTATGTTTTAAAAATAATCATTTCTCTTTGGAAATCACTTAGTCGGTAAACCATTCCGAATTTTTTCCAGTTGGCTTTTCTTTAGATAATCTCAAAATCAAATCCTATGTATAGACAGATACAATTTAGCACCCCAAATTTCTACTGTAATTTAATTTTGCAATTACTAGCACTTGGTTTTCATTAGGGACTTAGAATTTGCCTGAAATTTCTGTTTTGTTTTTGTTCTCCTGTTTGTATTTTGATTAAATTTAAATTTAGCAAAGTCAGAGATCAAGAAATCACTTTTTATTTCAAAAGTTTTAGGAACAAAGCAACAAATCCTTAGCTTGGCAATTAAATCAAATAAATTCTCCCTTTAAAATTAAACAAATAAGTGAAGACTATGACAGGAAGGACAGGCTTTCGTTTTTTTATCTATATTTTTCTTTTCTTTATTTTTGGAAGAAAGAGTTTAAAGAAAATATTGGGTCTGCTTAAGACTCAAGGTCAGTTAAAAGAGAAAGGTGGCAACTTGTGTGTGGGGGCAACTGTTGCCATGGTAGTTCTGGGCCAAGGTGGATGACTTCGAACAGCTAAATTAAGTAAATTGCTTGAATGCTGCAAATATTATAAAACCTTGATAACCAGCCAGTTCTCATACAAACTATAAATATAATAAAACTAATTATCTTAAATTTAATAATTACATATTAATGGATCAATATATGTTAAAATTACCTTAATGGTAGTTCGAAAAAACCAATAAACCACTTTGTAATTCGATTCAACACTAAGGAAATGATGCTAATATTTGTGGCATTTACCTATGAATAGGTATATATTCATTGTGTCATTAGATTATTTTTTTTTGGGTGGGGGAAGCACACCCAACCATTCTCAGGGGTTACTCTGGATGTGTGTTCAGAAGTCACTCCTTACTGACAGGCTCAGGGGATAGTCTGGGACGCTGGGAGTCAAACCCAGGTCCTTTCTGGATCTGATACACGCAAAGCAAAAACCCTACCACTGTGCTAGCTCTCGAGATATTTAGATATTAAAAAAAAATAGTTTGTAGTATGCAAGATCACAGACAGCATAGCTGCTAGACTCAAACAGAAAAGTTCACAGATAATATTACTGTGAGCATGTGGGACACAAGGCCATGTTGAACACACAGAATTTGAACTTATTATGGTCATGCATTTGCAAAGTATGTGCTCTTAATCTTTTACCCTAGTCCCCCTGGCTCTCATTTGTTTTTCTTAAACACCCTATAAAACATTTTGAATGAACACATGAATAGGATTTGTGGGCCAGGAAAATAAGCATTATCTTTTGTCACCTTATATATTCATAGCTATATCTAAGGCTCAAGTTCCTCAAATCATTGTTTCTATTTTTGATTTGAAAATTGCTTGTCTTTTTTTTTTTATTTCTATTTCTTGGTTGTGTTGTCATTTTCGTGTGCCAGTGTCACATAATTGGTGTGGTGCTCTCAGATGTGGTTTCAGTATTCATTGTCTATATTTTCTTTTTTTTTGTCCCCTAAATTCCCAATACAGACCAGGCAAGGGTCTGGGTTGAGGTGTATATGGGGTGAATTTACTGTACCTCCTCTTTCTATACAGTCAGTGTGAAGAACACAGCCTGTGATAAGAATTGGGAGGCCTTATTTTTTTCTTTCCTTTTCTTTTTTTATTTATTTTTTATTTTTTTAACTTTTTTTTTCACCCCCCTTCATCAGTGCAAGTTCCCCACCACCAATGTCCCAAATCTCCCTCCCTCCCAACCCACCCCCACCTGTACTCCATACAGGCTTTCCAGTTCCCTGATTCGTGAATATGATTAAGATAGTTCTCTGTGTGGTTATTTCTATAGCTGCACTCACCACTCATTATGGT
>PVKC010047707.1:0-11039 GCA_004027635.1 Crocidura indochinensis | reverse complement strand
AGGACTTAATGACAATATAGGGTACTAATGTGTCTGCTTAATTTGCAGAAATCAGTGCTCCTATCAGCTGCCAAAGGCGCAGGCAGGAAGCAGCAGCAATCCTGGCCTTCTTCATTGACAGTTGGGAGTTTGCTGTAAACAGCAGCTGAGCCCATTCACTCATTCATATGATCAAAATGTGCTGGCAGGCACTGAAAGAGGTACAGTGGTTGGAATACCAATCCTTTTTTCTTTTTTCCTCACAGGAGAGAGCTGGAGCCTTCTGAACTGACCTGGCAAACATCCCATGTAGCTCACTGAACTGACCCCAAGCTCATCCAACACCTATCCATTCAGTCAGTGAACAACTGACCTGACTGAAAACAACTTTCATGTCCCAGTTGGCTATGGAGAAACCTTTGTAAAACTGGGCAGCAAGTGATACTCATCAAGGGCGAGTGACCTAAACAGAGATGGGGCAAATATGATGTCTTGGTAGCCATGGAATGGGAAAAGGAGATTGTTCCTTCAACTCCCTTCTCTTTGGTTGAGCTAATTATGATCATATGTATCTTGGGAACTCTGAGCTAGAAGGATGTCCATTGAGATATGAAGACCAGAAGCAGAGTTATAGAAATGTAGTGAGAGAAAAAGCTTTCTCAGGTATAAACAAAAGCCACATCCTGCCCACCTGGATCACTGTCCTTTGGCCTGTGAGAAGCAGAGACTTAGCGTGCCTGCTTCATTCTCCCTTAAGTCTCAGCATTCTCCATTAAGTCTCTGCTCTCTGCCATCACAAAGACACAAGCTATATTTAACAGTACTGCAGTTAGCTGGGTGTGAATATAACAAAGCAGAGTGTGATGGGGGAGAGCACTGCAACTAAAGACATGGATTAAAAACTGCAGCCAGGAACTAAGAGCTACGATGAGTATATGAATGAACACTGTAGTCACCCACTGTGAGCACTACAGCCAAAAGTCATAGGCAGCCCCCAACCCCCAGCCCCCAGCTGTAAGCACTATAAGCACCACAACCAAGTAAGTGTAAACCTGAGCAAGCACTGTGCCGGAGTGTGCTGCCAAACCAACTGGATGAGGCACCACCCAAGAAGTGCAACAGCTAAAACTGTGGGAGCAGTATTAAATATGTGTGCCTCCATCATTGCAACAACAGCAGCAATGAAGGATGAAGTGTGACTGAAAAGATAAACCAGTGCATGGAAACAGCTAGAGTAGTCAGAGCACCAGGCAAATTGAGCCACTATTTGTGAGGCTTCAACTGGGACCTCGGGCAAATGACGCCTTCTGAAAGACCTTTTGCTCTCATGCAAAATGCCACTAATGCCAACAGCAATAATAAATATAGTTTGCATGATGCCTATAAGTTAAATGAGACACTGGTCAGGCATCTAGCATGTGTTTGACAAATGTTGATTCTCTGATGGGGGTTAGCAAGACTAAGGTAGCAGAAGAGGGTGGGTTGATGGATCAGAAGGAGTATGGGCTTAATACTATTGGGGGAAATTATTCTTTTAATGCAATCAATTTCTCAGTGTGATTGCTAAACTATTCTCAAAAAAATGGGAGACAGTTAGAGATTGGAATACAAGCATCTCTAGTTGACATGGGTTTCAGAATTATTAGGGTTTTTTTTTCTCGGATAAAGTTAGTGAACATTTGACTAAAACTCATTTATATTTTTGTGGAATAAAAGATGTTCTCCTAAAGTCACACAGTTAATAGCCTCACTCCTCTTCAATGGTAAAAAAAACTCTGAGCTATTTCTAACTCTGCTTCACTGAATCACATGTGGGTGCTCACCGCTTTAGAGCCAATTACTCAGGAGTAATAAAACTTAGGGGTTTCTAGAGGGCTGGGGTGGGGGTTAGAAAATGCAATAGACAGAGCAGGAGAAAGCTCTGTCTGGAGACCTTCCAGGTTGGTACATGGAACCTTAGAGGTTTGTGAAGTGTTCCTTGTGATTTGGTCAAACAGTTGCCCTTCTTTAGGGTCTCTAAAACATAAGAACATCTCTTATGTTTGGGATGCACCAAAGAGAGATGACTGGATAAAGAAATTATGGTACATACGCACAATAGCATACTACTCGATAATGAAAAAAAAAGATGAAATTTTATGCTCGCAGGGATGGATTTGGATAGTATCTTGTTGAGTGACTTAGTCAGAGGAAGGGGGACAGACATAGAATGATGTGGGATATAAAAAAACTTTGGAATAATTGTTCTTCAGTAAGAAGCGTACATTGGAATAAGGTGGTCAGGGGACAAGTTAGGGAAGGGAACACTAGGACAATGGTAGAGGGGAAATATGAGTACTTTATGGTAAGCTGGGCAATAAACAGGAGGGAAATTGAAGACATTGATCGAGGAAAGAGGGCACTGGAAGTTGTTGTTGGAACATTACATACCTGAAATATAATGAATAACTTTATTATAACTCTGTAATTCAGTTTCAATGTAATTAAAAATAAAACATGTTATTAACTATGTATATTATAAATATAATCATATATAAAAATTGGGAGACAGGACAAGGGCAAAGATAGAGTGATAGATGATGATAAACACATTTGTGAAAAATAGGGTAGACTAGTCCTGAATGCTCTCACAAAATTAAAGATGCCTAGACCTCTAACCAATACAAGTTTGACAATGTTATTCATTTCCCTCTATCTTACTTCCTTTTATTTTCTGTTTGTTTTTGCTTGAGGGGACACACTATGCAGAACTCAGGGCTTTCTCTTGAGTTTGTGCTCAGGGATCACTCCTGATGGGTCTCAAAGTAACATACCCAGTGCCAGGAATCAAGCCCTGTTATGTAGTGTTCAAGGTGCCTGCCTTACCTCCTCCTGTCCTACCTACCTTTTGGGCTCCTCCTTTATTTACTTATCTGTTTGGTTTTGTATTTATTTATAATACAGGCCACCCTAGCTTTACTTTGTAGGAACATGGTGAGGGCTACTCCTAGCAATAATTTGGTTCAATAGAGTTCAGGGATCCCCAAGGAAAGGCATGCAGTGCCAGGGACGAAAATCAGGTCCTGGAGCATGCTAAATACACCTTCTATCACTTCTATCACAATTTCCCTAACTTTCACCATTCTGCCTTTTAAATAGAATGCTTCAAACCAAATAAAATGCACCAAAGGCTTCTGACGATGGCAGGAAGATAAACAGTGACCTTTTCAATCTGGACAAGTCTGTTGACAGCTTTGCTGTCAGTTGAAATACCTAGGACTTTTTTCACCTGAGCGATGTTCGTCAGCTTCTATCATCCCGTAGGTGTGTCCCTAGCAATATATTCTGATAACAGAACCTTATGTTGATCACCATTAAATCGAATAAATTTGGGGCTATTACTTCAGACTGTCAAGATCTTTTTGCATCATAATTCTGTCCTCTGGTGGATTTGTTGTTTTTTCCAGTTCAGTGCACAGTTATTATTCTGCCTGACTCAGGCCTCTCTGACTCTGGCCCTCAAGGATAACATGGTAGGCTTTGTCATAAAGATTTGCTGAATTCAAGATACTCATTCCTCTGAAAAACTCGTTCTTTTGGCTCTCTGGATCACAGCCACATTGTCTCAAATTCCAATGTCCCTTGAGAATTAAAGACATCCAAAATTGAGGTGATTCACTAGAAAGTTAATGAATAGTAATGTGTTTAACATTTTCTTTATCAATTACCCCTTTTAGAGTGACTAATAGGGAATGGAACCCAGGAAAAGAACAGCCCTGGGCTGAATGCTTATATTCTCCCGAAGTTCTCATATTGAAATCTAATCCCTAAAGTGGTGACATTTGAGAATGGGGCCTTGGAGAAGTGATCAAGTCACAAGGCAGAGTCCTTTAGTAGAATTAGTCCCCTGAGAAAAGAGAATCTCGAAATATCCCTTCCCCTTTATGCCAGGTGAAGAAGACTTTGAAAGATAATCATCATAAGCAGTGGGTCTTCTCTACTTAGTGATGATCCCTTAAATTTTGACTTTCTAGTTTACTGTTTATATATTCTGTTGTTTGTAGTCTATGATATTTGTGTTATAGCAGCTCAAATTGACAGATAAGTTCCTCAAGAGAAAAGGGAAACAAAAAAGAAAGGAAAAAAAATAAGGTGGAGAGAATTGAATGAATTTGGTTTACTTAACATTTTCTGTGATCATAAATTAAGCTACAGGATAACGGACCATCAAAACTAAAGAAAACATAAGATATTTTTCAAAACTTCAGTATCATCAGAAATGAAAATGGAGGCGATACGTTTGTCTTCTGTAAATAAATTTAGATTTTGCTGCTTGAAATCTGAAGATGATCTATCATGAAAATCCTGACCACTGAATTTGATTTTTATCCTTGTTTTTCACATGAATGACAAAGAAACTAAATATAAAATGGTGCGTCTCCATTTACATAAAGTTCATACTAAACAAAATCCCAGGTGGGGTTAGGAGTCAGGAATGTAGTTGCTGTTGGAGTGGAGGGTGGGAGAATTTCTGTTCTTATTTAATCTAGTGGTAACCACACAGGTATAATCTCTTCACTTGGAACATCTTCATCAAGCCATATACTGTGTTCTTCATTATAAATATAAACAAAAATCCATTTGCAGTGCTCAGAACGTTTTTTAAAAAGTATTTTCCCATTTTCTTGCTGAGTTCAAAGTAATATAATTTAACTTGAACTAGTTGAAGAGCATATCATTTAATTTAATCATCAAGTTTGTTTTATGAGTGTCTTCTAGTTACAATCTATTGTGTTGGAACTCTAGGAACAAAATAAAGAAATAGCACTCAGCAATGGACAGCTAGAAACACAGACATATATATATATATATATATATATATATATATATATATATATATATCATAATGCTCTGTATCCTATAGAAAGGTCAGTAACTAGTCTTCATGAAAAGCCACTTGAACAGCATTCTGTATATTCAATGATTCTAAATTTTTATTTAGTGGATGTCTCTTATTGCTATTCTATTTATACAGTGAAGTTTCTTAAAGTCTTTCTCCCAATTTTGTAGCAAAGTCTCTAAGACATTTATATGGACTCAATAAGAGATACAGTTTTATTATCACTAATAGTAAAAATAACATACTTTATCGCATTTTCTTTCCAAGATCTAGATTTTTAAAAGATTTCAAACAGAAAGGTATAGGGAAAAGTATTTTCAGGGCAACTTTTGAACAAAGAGGTATAATTTTTAATAAAAATCAAACAAAAAAAGAAAAACAACCTGTTCATTAATTGATGAGTAGATACACAAAATGTAGAGCATCCAGATAGTCACGCAGATGAATGAGTGTTGATACAGGCCACAACACAAGTGAACCATAGAAACACAGCAAATAAAAGAAGACAGTCACAGAAGGCCGCATGTGATACGGCTTCATTTGCATGACAGGTCTAGACTCTGCAAATCAATAGAGACAGAAAGGAGATTAGTGGTGGGGGCTGGAGGGAGGGAAGAGAGTTAAGTGACAGATGTGGGGGTTCTTTTTCAGGTGGATGCAAATGTTGTGGGATGAGATGGTGGCGGTGGTTGCATATCGCAGTGACTGTACTAAAAACCACTGAACTGGACATATTCAAATGATGAATTTTATGGTATGTGAATTATAACTCCATAAAAAATATATAAGGCCATTTTCAAACATATAGATGAAAAATTTTAGATCATAAAAGTATTTTAACTGGGACATTTTCAATACAATTTTATGATACACCTAATAAATGAATGCAGACAATATACACATGAAGATGGGAACTTATAAACTCAAAATGAGGGGAAATGGGCTCTCACTGTTGTGAAAACTAAATCAGGATTCAAAGCAAACCCAATACACACACTAGGGAGGGATCAAGCTTGTTCTGTTGCTTCTCTATGGTGTAATCCCAGTCAGTACACTGGATTATTTGCATCAGTGAACAGTTTCTGAATGTCTGCAATTCTTACTCTGATTGACGACAACAACACCAAGAAAACATTTCCAGTTTACATAGCAGCTAAGCAGTTCTTTCTCTGATCCCAGGAGGTAGGGAGTAGAGAGGATTTGTATGAAGTCAGGGTTTGGTTAGTACTGGCTCTGTGCTCAGAAATCACTTCTGGCAGGTATGAGAGACCATAAGGGATGCCGAGATTCGAACTTCTGTCTGTCCTAGATTGCCTGCTTGCAAAACAAGAGCCTTAAGGCTGTGTTATCTCTCCAGCCCAGGAAGTCTGTTTTTATGGGTAAGGTGAGTTTTCCACATGGAAAAAGAATTCCAAGTGGCTTCAGAAAGACCTAAGCAGCAAAAGGCTGTGTGTAGGAAACCTGGATTGGCCCTCAGCAATAAATACATTTATTGCCTGGACAGTAAAAAGTACTGGAGAGTTTAAAATAAATTCAGAGTTATTTAAACTTAATTTATGACCAGGAAAATAAACCCTCTCTTCCACCATTAATGTTTTTTATCTGGGCCATCAAATGTCACACGCTACTGATTTTGGATGTAAGGTCACTGGAAACAACATATCAGAGGTGTCAGCACCACAAATCAAGTGAAATTCCCTTAAAAATAAAAACGTCAGGAGTAAAATAATAGGCAATAGTTATTTCATGCTATGAAAGACTTGTAATATATCAAAGGGTTCACCTTTTTCTACCTTTATGATGTATCACTTTGAGCATTAAATATACTTCTGCTTAACAGATAAAGGAAACCAGCATTGAAATGCCAATGATAATAAGACTAATGACATATAATGCCACTATTTGGCGACACATAAACAGTGGAAGGCAGACCAATGAATATATCAAAACACAAACAGTGATCCTGCATATATGGAGACTTGCCTTCTAACACATCAGCAATTTTAGGGGATCATCTTTAAAGGTCACCTGAAATGGTATCTTTGAAACCAGAATATAAATTACATAGGGTTTGGGCAAGGGATGAAAGCAAAGAATGTCTTTGGATCCCAAAGTTTATATAGTTTTCTGTATAAGGGTCCAAAATCCAGAAGCAAGCAGCTGGGCTTTGATTGAATAAAATAGAGGCAAGTGCCCATCTGTGGGAGAAGATGAAAGATAGAGGAGACCTGGAGCAGACGGTTTCTTTATGAGCCTGATGTCAAACAAGTGACAGGTAGAGGCATTTGCCATAATGCATTGTTGCTAAATGCATTAACTCCTGGCAGAGTAAATCCACCCAGGATTATACTTTATGCAAAAGCATCTGACTAAAAGGGTTATCAAAGTCTCAGGTAAAATGACTTTGCTTCATCCTTGTGACATATCTTACAGCAATTTTCTAGGACGTTAAAGGTAAAAATCTTGCTTCGGGATTCAAGGACTCATAATCCAGTGGATGAAATGACTCCAGGGAAGGATAAAAGAGGAAGGAACTGTTCACGTAGAAGCACAAATTTTGCCCAAGATGGTAGTGAACAGTTAGGAAAAAAAGCCATAATACTTTTTGTTAAGCCTCCCAAAGTCCTTGTATCATTCAGAGTGAGGGCAGGGAGGGGAAAGGTTATATTTGCTAATCAGCAGGTGAGCTGGGGCTGGAAATGAACCAGTACCATTGCTTTTAAGTTTTCCACAAGGATCAGAGTATTCTGGAAGGTTTATACCATATGAGGTATTCTTGGCTCTACAGGCAGTTGGATTATAGTTCAGATGAAAATTAAAACTATATGACAGATAAAAAAATACTGAGGTCCAATCATTGAAGGGGAGTGCTTGTTGACAGATGGGGTCTCTACTGTAATTCTTGCCTTTGGCCAGACTATCAGACTGTATGCAACCCAGACTCCCTTTTGTGTGAAGCAGCTGTTTCAACTAGGAAGCCAACACTGCCAGTAATCACCGTTCTGTGCTTGACTTGATATTTGTGTAATCCCAGCAAGTCACTGAATTCTCTTCATGATGAAATTTGATATTGGTGCTCCTTAATGTTTCAGCATACTTTTAAAAGTTTGAAATTTCCATTAGTATAAACCTGCTTGGGAGAGCAGATAAAAACAAACAGCCTATCTGACTAAAGAGATAGCACAGGGGCTAAGGCATTACTTGCATGCAGCAGACCCCAGTTCCATCCCCAGCACCTAGATCCTTCAAACACTATGGGGATGAACCCATCAAAGAGCCAGAAATAGAACCCCAGCACTGCAGGGGGTAATCCAATTTTCCTCTTACCCTTTATGTCCCCCACCCCCCAAAAGATCATCTAACTGGAAGCAACCATTGTTGAGGTGAAAAAAAAAGCTTTCATTCACAACTGGTAGAATTGACATGTGGTGCAGATTCAAAGGAAAATAGTATGAAAAGTTCTCCAAAAATATAAAATTAGAAGTCCTATAAGACCCAGTTACTCTACTGGGTCTTACTACTTTGCATATATTCCCAAAACACAAAATCAGTAATATGAATATATATATATCTTTGTTCATTATAGTAATTGACACAATAGCCAGGATATAGAAACAACTCAAACATTGAACAATAGATAAATGGATGGAGAAGTTATTGCATAGTATATAATGGACTACAACAAGGCCAGAAGAAAAATTAAAACTGTGAAGTTCACTGAAACTTGGATGGAATTGAAAAGCATCATGCTAAATAGAATAAGTCAGAAAAAGCCTTAGTACAAATACTAAATGATCTTACTCATTTTGGAATATAGAGAAACAAAATAAGAGGATAGTATCAAACAATGACAACAGTCAGTGCCTTGTATGATAAGTCAGTGTAAGCAACAAGGTGGGTATAAAATGAAAATGAAAAGGGGGACAAGAGGTAAAATAGAAACAGTGATGGAAAGTCTTGAGTACTCTGATGGTGAAGGAGTACAATTACTTTATATATCAATGGCATAAACTTTAAGACTATTTAACCATATTACTTAAAGTTTAAAAATATTAATAAAAAAGTAAAAAAGAAACCCTGCAGTCCAGGTCCACAATGTGTAGGCCACTGTACAATATGCAAAGCATTTCTAAATCCTGTTTTTCTGAGTCAAAAAACAAGGTAGTCATTGCAATTCTTACCTCGTATAAATGGGTAGCTTAGAAAGCTGCCATTAAGTCACCTATTCACATGAAGGGGTCCCTGGTCATGGTGGAGTTTGATTCAAAGTGGGACTAAGAGAGGCAGGAGCCTTATTGTCAACCTATATCCTATATATTTGTAGAGTTAGCCTGTTAATGACTAATGACGCTTAGGTAGAACCATTGGACAGCAGATAAATTATTTATACATTTGATCAAATTGTTTGATTGGGGAACTCAATCCTGCCTAGCTCTTGAGTTTTTATAGTCTGATATGTAGGAACTTTGATGAGCACTTTATACCCACTCTCTATATTTTATTTTGGAGTATCTCCAAGAAAATGTATGACTTTTTGACAAGGTATTACATGGCAAAGGGATGTCCATATATATATAGACAAGACCTTATACAGAAAAAATAAAACAGGTTTGGGGAAACCATCAATTTTCAAAATGTTTCCTGTAGAATCTGTTTATAAACTGATTGCACATTTGAAAGTCTAGAGTGAAAGATACTTAAGATCAAATGTAATGATACAGCACTTTTTTTTCATTTCCCTGAACTTTCCCTTCCTTTAGGCATGTAATTTCACTCAAAAGTAATTGCTAGCCCTGCCTCATCCTATTACTTGTAAATTCAATATAATTAGAGACATATTCAGTTCATTACTAGTTTGAATTTTTGCCCAGCTTTTTTTCCCAGCCTGTTTCCTTCTCAAAACACTTTATTAAAAACTTGTTATAGTGTCAGATTCTTTAAGGGACAATAATAGCTCCCAAGTACATTTTATAGGTATCACTCAAAATACAGGACCCAATGCCAGAAACTAATAAACTCAAATCACAGGGCTTACATCAGAAGGCTGCCATAAACTTCTGCTAGCTGCTTGGGCATGTTTGACCTGAAAATTGAAATTCATGTACTCTAGTTTTACTGAGAAACTGTCATCTAGGTTTTGCAATTTAAAAACCATGTTCTTATTCCATTGACTGTAACATAATTTAGCCCCTAAACATTCCTTTTCCTTGGAAGAATTTCAAATACTTTTCATCGTATTGCCCCAAAGGGGAGGCCTATTTGGCTGGCATTTATTAGAACTGCTTTATGGAGTGAGATGCTTGGGTAGGCAGTGGTATTCAAGCCAGATTTAAAAAATAAAATTGTATTGGAACTATTGTGACTAACAAAGTCCTTCAATGTTGGGTTTTAGACTTACAACATTTCAGGGCCAAGCCTACCACTAGTGTCAAACTCCCTCCTTTAATGTTTCCAGAGTCCATCATCCCATATCACCACCCTCCTACCTGCTAGCCTGCCAACATAACAGACCCATTTTTAATTTTGGTTATTAAAGTTTGGGTGTCATTGCAGAGAAAGCATTTGATAAGGTCCAACACCCATTTTAGATAAAAAAAAATTCTCAGCAAGATGGGAATGAAAGGAACCTTTCTCAATATAGTGAAGGCCATCTACCACAAGCCAATGCAAGTATTATCCTCAATGGAGAAAGACTTAAAAGCCTTCCCTTTAAATTCTAGTACAAGACAAGGCTGTCTGCTCTCACCACTCCTCTTCAACATAGTACTGGAAGTACTTGCTATAGCGATTAGGCAAGAAAAAAAAAGATATCAAGGGAATCCAGATAGGAAAGGAAGAATTCAAGTTCTCATTGTTTGCAGATGACATGATACTCTACTTAGAAAACCCTAAAGACTCTAACAAAAAGCTTCTATAAACAATAGATTCATATAGCAATGTGGCACACATTAACACACAATTTATACACCAATAATGATAGAAAAGAAATGGACATTAAGAAAACAATCCCAATTACAGTAGTGCCACACAAACTCAAATATCTTGGAGTCAACCTGACTAAAGATGTGAAGGAGCTATACAAAGAAAACTATAAAACCCTGCTCCAAGAAATAAGAGAGGACATGCAGAAATGGAAACACATACCCTGCTTATGGGTTGGCAGGATTAACATCATTAAAAT
>PVKC010047706.1:0-11004 GCA_004027635.1 Crocidura indochinensis | reverse complement strand
GGGGCTACTTTGACTCTGAACTTAGAGATTACTTCTGGTGGTGCTCAGGGGCATATGGGATGCCAGGATCAAATCTGTGCCAGACATATTCAAGGCAAATGCCCTACTTGCTGTATTATCTATTCAGCCACGAGAATAGACTTTTTATAATTAATGTCTTTATTTAAACACCTTGATTACAAATATGACTGTAGTTGGGTTTCAGTCATGTAAAGAACACCCCACTTCACTAGTGCAACATTCTCATCACCAATGCTCCTAATCTTTGTCCTCCTCACCCCACCACCACCTGTACTCTAGATCAGCTTTCTACTTCCCTCATTCATATACTTTGTTGTGATAGTTCTCAATGTAGTTATTTCTCTAACTACCCTCATCACTCTGTGGTGAGCTTAATGTCATGAGCTGGACCTTCCAGCCCTTCTCTCTTTTGTCTCTGAGAATTATTGCAAAAATGTCTTTTATTTTTCTTAAAATCCATAGATGAGTGAGACTATTCTGCATCTCTCTCTCTCTCACTCTGACTTATTTCACTCAGCATAATAGATTCCATGTACATTCATGTATAGGAAAATTTCATGACTTCATCTCTCCTGACAGCTGCATAATATTCCACTGTGTATGTGTACCACAGTTTCTTTAGCCATTCATCTGTTGAAGGACATCTTAGTTGTTTCCATTGTATGACTATTATAAATAGTGCTGCAATGAATATAGATGTGAGGAAGGAATTTTTGTATTGTATTTTTGTGTTCGTAGGGTATATCCCTAGGAGTGATATAGCTGGATTGTATGGGAGCTCAATTTTCAGTTTTTGGAGAAATCTCCATATCACTTTCCATAAAGGTTGGACTAGACGTCATTCTTACCAACAGTGACTAAGAGTTCCTTTCTCTCCACATCCCCACCAGCACTACTTGTTCTCATTCTTTGTGATGTGAGCCAATCTCTGTGGTATGAGATGGTACCTCATAGTTATTTTGATTTGCATTTACCTGATGATTAGTGATGTGGAGCATTTTTTCATGTGCCTTTTGGCCATTAGTAGAGAATAGACATTTTTAAGCCCACAGCAGATTGACAAATCTGCCCACAATTATCTGTTAGTGTTTTTAAAAAACATGTCTTTGTTTCCACAGAGAGGTTTTATTATCCCATGCTGATTCCAATCTTCTAACACAACTTAACCTGTTTGCTTAATTATATATTTAGCAATTCATTTGTTTGTATTTCTGTCTCAGCTTATTCAAAATTCATAATATTCTGTTCTTCAGCTAACTTATGTCAGACTTGATGATGGCACCAGAATCTGGGGGTGGTGGCTAAATTTTTCTGTAAACATAGCGAAGGCATGATTGCCAGTTTACTACACAGACAGCAGCATGGAGCTAAAGCATCTACTTGAAGGAAGAACTCCTCCAGCTATGGTCCATGTGGTCCAGAGGTGGTGTGAAGGTTGATGTGGAAGACTGTCCTGGACCTTTAACCATATGGAAGAGCATATTTTTTTTTCTTTCTTTTTTGGTGGTGTTAAAGATAGACCCAGAGCCTCCTACTTTCAAGGTAAGTACTCTGTCACTGAGCCACATCCTGGCTCCAAGAACATGTTCTTAGGACATCAATAGGTTAACTTGCTGATATTTGTATCTGCTAATGATTGCCTACTTGCATCTCTCTGTCCTTTGAATTCAAGTACACATAATAGATACATAAATTTTTTTTTCAACAATCAACAGCACTGAGTCAGTGAGGGTACAAGGATTAAGGCACTTGCCTTATACACAGTCAACTTCAGTTTGAGAACTGGGAGTGCATATAATTTCGCCATTATTTTTCAAAAGCCCTCAAATTGTTACTCAATTTGAGCTTGGCAGAAGGAACCAGAGTTCCCTCTAGCTTAGCCATTTTGCCTTTTTTTTTTTTTTTTTTGGTGTGTGTGTGGTTTTTGGATCACACCTGGCAGTGCTCAGGGTTTACTCCTGGCTCCATGCTCAGAAATTGCTCCTGGCAGGCACAGGGGACCATATGGGGCACCGGGATTCAAACCGATGACCTTTTGCATGAAAGGCAAACGCCTTACCTCCATGCTATCTCCCGGGCCCAGCCATTTTGCTTTAACCAGAGGAAGTCACTGGACTTTGAGTTTAGTTTCTCATCTCCATAAAATGGAGAAATTGACTCTTGGATTGTTTGTAACTCTTAACCATAATATCCTTTGTTAAAAGGGTTATGGGTGTTAAATGTTACTATTGCTAGTTTCAGTTTGGATGTATTATATTTATTTGGAAAGTTCTTCAGCTATGCACTGTGTTGTTTTGAAAAATTACAGATGATCACTTGGCATAAAGATGCTTCCTGAACTTAATATTGATGAAGCCATGTCCATTTTTAGCTTAAGTCAACTCAGCATGTTGAATTTTTTAAGCTGTCTCAGAACTTTGAATACAAGCCAGCTTGGGGGTAGATCTTTTCTAGATTTTTCCCCACTATACTCTGTTTGCCTAAAGTGATAGTCCCTTCTTTTGTCTGGAGGTGCTGTTTATCATTTCTCAAGCCACATTTCAAGAGTCATCTCTTGGGGCCAGAGAAATAGTACAGTGGGTAAGGCACTTGCCTTGTATGTAGCTGATCCCCAGCATCCTATATGGACTCCCAAGCCTGACCAGGAGTGATTCTGAAGTGCAAAGCCAGGAGTAACCCCCAAGTTCTTCCTGGTGTGACCCCCAAAACATTCACCTTTTGTGGAATCTTTATTAACTACAGGAGTCAATTCTGCAAGGCTAGCCCTGTGCTCCTGTTAATAAATTGTCCCTCTCCATTGCCAACCCCTGATGGTAAAGGACAGCTGAATGAAAGCCTCTGGAGGACAATCACTGTTGTGTCTGATCACTGTGCAGCTCTAGTGTTTCAAAACATACTTGGCATAGAGCCGGTGCTCAGTGAGCCATTACTGAATGAAGGATCAAATGTTCAGGGGCTACACTGGCTCTGCACTCAGGAATCCTTTTTGTTGGTGCTCAAGGGACCATATGGGATGCTGGGCAGGCCAGGTGCAGTCTTACCTTACAGTCCTTAAAGGCAAAAACAAGTTCCCATCAAAGTTTCTCATGCTTTTCTCTTCATCGGAGTCTGGCATATGGAAGGTTTACAAAACCTTTTTCAAATGAATACATTTTTAGGTTAGAGATTTTTCTGAAAACCAGAAGAGAAAATCTAAGTATTATAATGTACTAAAGATGTGATTTTACTTTCTTTTTTTCTAGAACTTAAAAATGCATTATTTTGTTTTATGTTAATAAACTTGGTCAACTGTGAAGGATATATGGGCTATTTGGAAGATTTTGGCATTTAAGTGGTTATTATAATGCTTATTTTTCTTGTTTAGTTTCATCTTAGTACTGTTTGTAAATTCTATGTAAACTTTTAATGAATGGGGTGCATGCATAAAATAGGTTTAAAATTTGACTTGACCGGACTAGAGAGACAGCACAGGGGGTCAAGTGTTCACCTTGCATGTGGCAGATCTGGGTTTATTCTCTGGCATCCCATATGGTCCCCAGTATTTCCAGGAACAATTTCTGAATCCAGACTAGGAATGCCCCCTGAGCATCACTCTGTGGCATCCAAACAAAAAAGATTTTTTTTCAAGTTGAAATATGTTACAATTGTGCTTTCTCAGTGTCTTAAATGCATGGCATTTATTTAGTTTTCATATTACCAAGTGCCCTATTACATTTTTTATGAAACTATGATAAACATCTGTAGCAGTTTTTTAAAATTCAAATCCTTAAATTTTCTTTCTTTTGAAAAATGATAAATATGATATAAACATTGCTAACAAAGAGCATGCTAAAGTGTCTTTACATTTATTCTAATGTGTAGATAGATAATAGTTTCCTCTTAATAGGAATTATTGAAAATTATGTTTAGTATCAAAATGATGACAAACCACATATTTATAAATGACACTTGCCATCTTCTTTGTAGCCCCTGCACCCTTATTGTATTTGAGGAAATTCTTTTTTTCATAGTAAGGTCTATAAAATTCTACTTAAACATTTTTTATATCCTTTTCAGCAGATGGGCTGACCGGCTTATGGTCTCCATGGTAACAAGGTTTTGGTATTTTTCCCCCTTTTAAAATTAGCCTAAAGTCACAGAAGGGAACTTAGATATTAATAGCATAAGAAATTTTAGTGTGAACAACAGTTATTACATATGCAGTTTTTGATTACTTGTTTCTTGACCTGGAATAATTTGTGATATAGAGCAACTATGATTAAGCATATATGAATATTTTTGGTTTTGGGTCACACTTCTCATTCCTTGGGGCATCTCTGATTCTGTGCTCAGAAATCACTTTTGTTGGTGCTTAAGAGACCATATGGAATGCTGGGTTGGTCAGGTGCAAGGCCAGGCATAGTTTTATCTGCTGTACTATCTTTCTGGTCCGTATATGAATATAATTTTAATACTTGTACAGATTAGGACATCATGGTTGGTTTGCTGAAATGACTGACCATTGAATAGACTGTTGATTGACTGTTTTTTTAATTAGCTCCTTCTCCTAACTTCATTTTTTTGCTGACCATATAACCTAAATACTAACCTCACTTAGGAGTCAACTGCATGGTAATAGTGCATTAAATTATATTAACATCTATGAGAGGCAAAACCAATGTTCTTTAGTCACTGTGAAGAGTCACATGTTTTATGGTAAGTACTAAGTGTGCTGTTGTACTAACTATAGAAAGAACATGGATGTTTCTTGGGACTGCAGTTTATGTGTACTTGATTGCTTCCGTTATCTACTTTTGTATGTTTTTTGTTTACACCTGGCAGTGCTCAGTAGATATTCCTGGCTCTGCACTCAGGGGTCATACCTGGCAATGTTCAGGGGACCACATGAGATGCTGGGGATCGAGCCTACGTTGGTCAAACTTACCTTACCTTACTTACTGTGCTATCACTCTGGCCCAGGTTCAGTTATCTTTATTGACATATAATAACTGCATAGGTAATCTCAACTGGGGCATAAATGATTCTCTGAGATGAGAGCACTGGAAAATCTTGATAAGGTTAAAATAAAAAAAGGCCATATTCTAGCTAAAATTCTGGTCTTTCTCAAAAATGTACCCCTTTTTTTTTGTTTTTTGGGCCACACCCAGTGACGCTCAGGGGTTACTCCTGGCTATGCGCTCAAAAGTTGCTCCTGGCTTGGGGGACCATATGGGAAACCGGGGGATCGAACCGTGGTCCATCCTAGGCTAGTGCAGGCAAGGCAGGCACCTTACCTTCAGCACCACTGCCCGGCCCCAAAAATGTACCCTTTTGATACATGGATCTCAACAAAATATGAATTCTTATTTTTGTAAAGTCCTGACATATTCCTGATTTGTTTAGCTGTAAATAACAACACAGGTTGTTATTCTTTCTACTCAAAGATCTAGAATAAATGCATTTTCTCTAAACCCACAGAAGTCTCCAGCGCTGTGGCTCATCCTCAGTTCTGGCCTGGTGATGGGCTCTTTGTAATCTGCTATTGGTCCTTAAGTCTTCTTTTTTTTTTATTATTTTTTCTTTTGTTTTGTTTTCTTTTGGGGGGGAGTCACACCCGGCAGTGCTCAGGGGTTGCTCCTGGCTCTACACTCAGAAGTCACTCCTGACAGGCTCTGGAGACCATATAGGATGCTGGGATTTGAACCACCATCCTTCTGCATCTAAGGCAAACACCTTACCTCCATGCTATCTCTCCGGCCCTGGCCCTTAAGTCTTTTTAGATTGTCTGGCTATCTCAATAGATACTCAAAGCTTTTCTTTTTGTTTACCACTGTCATGTCTCTATATTTACTTTCTTTGCTGTCAGCTGATCAGACTGAGCTGTGCAAGACCCAGTGTGAAGGGTATGTGTGAAAGCAGCTTTTGATTCTACTGGGGAAAAAAACCAACAAAAGGTGTTACATGCTTGTGATAGAAATTTCATGGGAAGTTGTTTGGGGGGTCGTTACCTGCTGATGGGACTCTTCTCATGAGTGCTTCCTCAGTTGTGGGAATGTGTCCTGAGAAGTCGAGATCTTGACCCACAGCAGATCACTCCTTCTGCCACACTTCCTTGGTTCTTTGGAATTTGATTTTTCTAGAATCCTCTAAATGTTTTTGTGCCTTTCATTTCTTTGGGAAGCAAGAGCAAGAGTGAAATAATGAAATCCAGTACTGGAAGGTGTTAGTAAATTGGCCAGCACTGGAAGTAGCTCATGATGATGATGACACTGTGCTGTTCTGTAGAGCCTTGTGAATTGCCCATCAGAACTGTCCACCCTGGTCAACACAAGGGTGGGGAATTTTTCCACTGGCTCTGCCCTGCTCTGATTACTGCTGGTTGCACAGGCCTTAGCTCTCACATGCTGCCCAATGGTTACATGAGTATCATATGTCTTGCATCTCACTGTCACTGGAGCTGCAGGGCCAGGTAGCTGAGGAGTAAGGAAGTGGACAAATCCGGCCAACGGAAGATTTGATCATGCCAGTGTTACAACTGATGTAGATGGCTAGAGATGTTGGGAATAAGAGGTTGGAGTTAGGACAAGTGAAGCCTGAAGGGCACAAGTATGCATCTCAAGGGCATCCATGCTCCCTTGCCACTTTATTTGCACATCCTTGGTGAAGAGCAAATTCACCTGAGCCCTTACCAAGTAACCCAACTCATGGGAGTTCTTAGTTTCAAATAATAGAAATCTGTGTTGACAGTCTCACCTTTCTGATCTCAACTCATTGAATAGTAATCATTCCATCCAGACTTCCTGGAGCCTTTCCAACTGGCTGCCAACATCAGCCAAGGACTCCTTGCCAGGACATCCAACTCAGAGTCATCAGAGATGCTCATGTCAACACCAGATTCTTCATCCAGTCTAATATTTGTGCCTTTATTCTGAAACCTTCAGAATCCACTGCAAGTCATCTTTCTCTGTTCCCGCTGCTCTCTTTTTTGATGGATTGGTACTTTGTCAGCAGGAGCTGTAACTCATTGCTTGGGTCATGCTGAGACTTGATTCTTATTATTGATTGAGAAGCAGTGAGATGAGGTAGCAGCAGATCTTGAATAGTACAAGAATTTTCTTGTGAGGCACCCTTCTTTTAGGAGAACTTTGCAGAGGGTCTGGGAAAGGGGCAGTTTTCTCTTATGTTGGGGCGCTGTTCTGTTCCAGAGGATTCAGGGATAGGTGAATCGTAAACTCATTACCTGCCCATGTCTAGATTCTAGCCTAGAGAGGCTCCTGTTTTCCTCTAAGGACCCTGGTTTTGACAGTACCTGCATATTGAGGCTGTATTTCTATCTTTCTTATTGGCTCCCAACTTTTCAATTGGTTCCTGAACCTTATTTTTGGTTTTGTTTGCCTGTGGCTGCAGGAGTTGAAGAACAAACTAAATATTGCCAAAGAAACACTTTCAGTGTAGTATGTGTGTGTTTGTGTTTGTGTTTGTGTGTGTGTGTGTGTTTGTGTGTGCTTGCTGGATGTGTGAGTAATTTTGACCGCTTGAGGGGCTGGGAAGATTGGTCAACAGATTGAAGTGCCTGCTTGGTTTGTGGGATGCCTAGGATCTACCCCAGGAACTTCGTAGTTCTCTAGCACTGCTGCGTGTCATCCCAAACTCAAAACAAACTAAAACTGAACCTCTTCAAGGTTTTCAAAGCTGGTAATAAGAGCATGACAGCTTTTTGATTCTTAGAACTAACACTAAGCCCATGTTATTCAAATCTCACAACTGCTATTTATAGTTCAGTATTTCACATTCCATCTGCATCTCATCAGCCTATCAAGATAAGAATATTAATTGTCAGATTACTACTGGTCTGGGCTTTTACATTTGGCTTTGATCAAGTATGGGACAAGCAGTCCACTGGCATAATTCAGAGGGACTTGACGAGTCCACTTCTTCATTTCTTTTGCCATGAAAGCCCAAGGTAAATGCTGTTGTTCACATTTAGTTCATATTTAGAATGTGATAATGTGATCCTTAATGGAAGAGAGCAGCACTCTTCAATATATCTATACTTGTGCACCTACTGTGGTCCTTGGGCCAGTGGTCGTGGACTGCTGGAGCAGAGACAATCAAAAGAGAAGGAAAAACGGAGAAGGGAAAGTCAAACATCAGCTGTGTGTTTACCATTGCTGAGAACAGTGGCTGCTTGATCCCATCCATATTTTTTGTTGTTGTTGGATCACACCTGACTGTGTACAGGGCTTACTCTTGGCTCTGCATTCAGGGATCACTCCTGGTTGTACTCAGGACACCATCTGGAGTGCTGGGAATCAAACCTGGGTCGGGCATGTATAAGAAAAAAACTTATCTGCTATGCTATTGCTCTGGCCCTAAACCCAGGAATTTTTGAGGAGCCTTAAAAAAGATATTTCAGGGGCCCGGGAGATAGCATGGAGGTAAGGCGTTTGCCTTTCATGCAAAAGGTCATCAGTTCAAATCCCGGTGCCCCATATGGTCCCCTGTGCCTGCCAGGAGCAATTTCTGAGCGTGGAGCCAGGAGTAACCCCTGAGCACTGCCGGGTGTGACCCAAAAACCAAAAAAAAAAAAAAAAAAAAAGATATTTCAGAATTGTCTGCTGGGGTCTGGCATAAAGAAACATGTTCATTGGCTTCTGCTTCAGTTGATTAAGAGTGGCTTATGAGTTCTGACTTTGTTTGAACTGTACACACAAGTATAAGTATGGTGTGGAGACTGTTATGGCCCTTCAACCTTGGTTGATATTTGAGAGAACTGTAGGGGGAAGGGGGGAACAGAATGGAGGTGCTGTCAGATTATACTTATTGAATTTGACTAAACTTTCATGGACCCAGTCACCTCAGCAGGGACTGAAGTAAGATGTAGGGCTGAGAGCTGTGGGTTGGTGAGCCAGACATTATATACAGTGGATCACCAAATTGTTCTACCGAGTAAACAGATTTCCTAAGCAAGAAAATGATGATGCTCATGAAATCTACACACTTTCTCTTTATTTCCTATTTAGAAAATAGGAATGTAGCTAACTTGTAAATAAGAATAATGTTTAAGAAATCTGACCTACTTAGGCTGGAGCACAGCCTTTGCCTCCAGAGGTCCTGAGTTAGATTTTTCAGCATAGCATATGCCCTGCACCCCAGCAGTGCCAGGAGTGCTGCCAGGAGTAGCTGCTGGGTCCTGAGCATTGTTGGGGAGCCCCCAAATAATAAAGTAGTATAATCTCTAAGTGAGGGTATGCAAAGCTTCCTGGGGGAAAGAGAAAAAAAGAGAAAAGAGAAAGAAAATAAAGTTTGTAATTAAATTGCTACTTGCTGGTACTTTGCAACTTGAGTGAGAGGAAATCAAATGCTACCAGAAAGCCTGGGTGTGTTTGCTAAAATTGCTAAATTTTCACCATTTTGCCATTTCCCATCACCTTGCTCCCAACCTGCTTCACTCAGTGCAATTTCAGAAGTTTCTTTTGATCTTGATTCAGCGGATGGTTATATAATGTGACCAGCATTCCTGTATGATATATGATATGTAGTAAAACTATTCAAGCTTCTTCAAGGAGAGCTATGTAGCTGGCTTATTCGCTGATGGCTTATGTTGAGCCTGTCAGAGCCTGTCCACAACCTGTGGTCTTTAGGATGGTGGCATTTCCTGGTGGTCTACCAGAAATTTCTCCTTGATTACTAGCATACAATTTTGTGCTGCATTGTTGTAGGGCAAATGAAACACTACATAATGGCAGTGCACATCCTGTCTGAGAAATAGTTCTATTTCCCTTCACCTGTGGGTGTAAAGAGGGTACAAAATGCAGGTATAGAATATTTGTTGGAGAAATCTGCAAGTGGAGTTATACCAAACCTATTCTGAGACCAATAATTGTTTTTATTTTGTTTTGTCAGGATTACACCTGCTCATGGTGAAGAGCTACTCTGTGTTCTGTGCCTAGGAATCACTCCTGGCAGGCTGGGGAGGCCATCTGGGGTCAGCAGGATGCAAGATAAATGCCTTAAATTTTGATATTTCTCTAGCCTGAGCTGGAGTACTTCCTTCATTATGGTCTAGTAGTGCTTATAACCCTAGTACACAGGGTTCAGATTCTAGTTCTGCCACTTTTTCACTTGGACCTTGGCCACATTGCTTAGTCACTTCCTGCCTCAGTTTCCTCATCTGTCAAATGAAATAATAATTGAAGGATAGGTATAAAACAACAGGTTAGTAACATTGCTTAGCTTGGGATGAAATAAACTTTAAATTTGCTGATTCCTTTGTTTAGAGATTGAATAATATTTATGAGGAGGCTTCTATTTATTCAATAGTATTTAAATTGGCTCAGAACAGCTAAAACTGAAATGTGGAATGATCTGTATACAGACTTCTAAACAATTAACTAATTGTAAATATATGCAGTAAATTCCCACTGTCATTATGCCATGTGTGACATAAAATGCAATCTCTTCCTCCTGAGGGGACTAGTGAATTCCTTCCTTTGTGGGGATTGGCCGTGAAGATTATCTTTATCCTGGCCCATCTGGATGCTTCTCTCATTTGCTGATTCTCTCCTGCTGGCATCTGGCCTAAGTCCTCATGCTGATTTGTGTCCAAAAGGGCACTCCCTCATCCCAAAGCTGATATGCTAATTTCACAGAAGTGCCAGCCTCTCTGTCTAAAATTGCTCACAGTTCACACTTCACATCCTGCCTTCTGCTCTGTTTCCTTCTTTATTTGTCATTGCTTTGATCTGAGCAAAGCCAGACTATAAGGAGGTTCCCTTTCCTCCCTATTGCCCTCTGCCACAGCAGATGTGCCTTCTGCTGTCTCTTTCTCAAGTTTCAGGGCTCCTTGGAGAGACTTTCTCACTGTGTGTTGAGAAAAGAGGACATTAGTGATTGTCAGCCATGTTTAGTGTGGCTTTCCACAAAAGAATGGCTACTGAAGTTTTTTAAGTCCCAGTCTTGGTGTCACCCACTATTTTTTGGGTGGGATTAACCAATACAGGC
>PVKC010047705.1:0-11010 GCA_004027635.1 Crocidura indochinensis | reverse complement strand
CTATAGAAATAACTACACAGAGAACTATCTTAATCTAACTCACGAATCAGGGAACTGGAAAGCCTGTATGGAGTACAGGTGGGGGTGGGCTGGGAGGGAGGGAGATTTGGGATATTGGTGGTGGGGAACTTGCACTGAAGACGGGGGTGAAAAAAAAAGTTAAAAAAAAAAAAAGAAAAGAAAAAAAATAAATAAATAAGGCCTCCCAATTCTTATCACAGGCTATGTTCTTCACACTGACTGTATAGAAAGAGGAGGTACAGTAAATGCACCCCAAATACACCTCAACCCAGACCCTTGCCTGGTCTGTATTGGGAATTTAGGGGACAAAAAAAAGTTGGTTTTGGGGGAGAGGACAAACAGCATGTCAGGTGTTTTGGAACAGAAAATCATATTTTACAGAAGTTTAGATGTTTCCTTGCTAGTAATCAACCATTATCTGGTCCCCGAGCACTAAATATGGTATCCTGAGCATTGCAGCAGTCAGGAGCAATCCCTAGGGATGGCTGGTTATGGGTAAAAAAAAGAACAAATAAAATTAAAATATAAATTAATTTTAATGTACGCATAAACTTGGGTTTCTTCGGAATTTCTATGAAATATAATTTATGAAGCAATTTTTTTTGTTTTGGTCCACGCCCAGTGACACTCAGGGGTTACTCCTGGCTATTGTGCTCAGAAATCATTCCTAGCTTGGGGGGATCATATAGGATCCTGGGGATAGAACCCAGGTCCATCCTGCATCAGCTGCTTGCAAAGTAAACACCCTACTACTGCGCTATCATTCCAGCACTATAAAGCAATATTTTACTTGATAAAATGGAATAGGGAGATATTTAAGTGGTCAGAACACATGATTTCGTGTGCAGGGACTTAAAACTCCAACACCACATGAATACCTATGTAGTTCCACTGATTGAGCTCTTTAGACCCATTAGTCCCATGCTGTGATTCAGTGACCAGCAGCACTGCATGACTGGTGATCATTGAACTCTCCAGGCTTTTTGCCAAATATCTCAATAATGACACCCCAAATCCCCAGACATAATTTAGGAGGCTATCTCAACAGAGGTGTGGGTGGGGGAATCAATGTAATCTTTATACTTTAAATGCTTAACAACTGACTAATATATTGGAAGAAGTCAAAGTCAATAAACAAATGCATAAGAAATTATGTAGAAGGAATATTTAGGTATTGTCAAATATTAATTGGTAGTAGTCATTTTAATTTAATATAATAAACTAAATGCATGAAAGCTTGTATTATTCTTTAATATAAAACCATTTGTTTTTCAGTAAAATGCATTCAGTTCAGCAAATAGAAAAATAATTTGGTTACATTTTGGACATGAGCAAAAATTAAAGTTTTAGAAAATCATTCCATTGTTCCTATTAATTTTAAATTAATTTCAGAAGATTACATACTGAGACTGAATTTATATATACCAGGATTCATTTGGGCTATCAAAACAAGTAAATGTCAGGGGCTGGAGGGATAGTACAGTATGTAAGGCCTTGCCTTGGATGTAGATGAACTGGGTCATCATGTGAACCCATATAGCCCCTTGAGGATTAGCAGGAGTGATCCTTGACTTCAAAGCCAGGAGTAAGCTGTAAACACTTCTGGGAATAAAAAACTCATAGATACACTTGTGCCAACTTTTCTGTTTACATTTCTATTAAAAATAATGCTAACCATGACATTTTTCAACTGTTTATTTTGTTTTTCTTCTTCAATGATTTTTTTTTTTTTTTGGTTTTGGGCTCACACCTGGCAGCACTCAGGGGTTACTCCTGGATCTATGCCCAAAAAGTCACTCCTGGCAGGCTCAGGGGACCATATGGGATTCGAGATTAGAGCCACCATCCTTCTTTACGCTAAGCAAACGCCCTACCTCCATGATGTCTCTCTGGCCGTTTCTTCAATAAATTTATTTGAGGGGTTGGGGCAATAGCTCAGCGGTAAGGCACAGATCTGATTCAGGATGGACCTTGGTTTGAGCCCCAAGCGTCCCAGGTCCCCCAAGTCAGGACCGATTTCTGGCCCAAAAATCAATAAATGAATGAATGAATGAATGTATAAGAAAATTTACTTGAAAAGAGAATAATTTCTCTTGGTTAACAAAAAACCTACCTACTACAATACTGGAGGAAGAGCATAAGAAAGTATTTTATTCCTGGTACAGGAACTTGCAATTCTCAGCATGACCAGATGTTGCAAATAAATAAAAGAAAATACATTTTCTTCCTTAAAATTTATTGATTACTTTCTATGATGTGAGATTCAGTGTATTCTAATTTATTTTTAAAGCATAATTTTAGCATATTTATGTCAAAAGTTTTGATACTAGTGCAAACAAAATATTATTTTATTAAATATTATTCTAGTAACTAAGATTCTCATAAAGTAATAGTTATAGAAATTGATTATTTTGATTTGTTTTAGGTGCATAGTTTGTGATACTTGTGGTTACTTACCAAATTTATTGTTTGGTACAGCTTTCTGAGGTTACTCTGAGGGTCATGAAGAGCAAAACGTTTGAATGAATATTGACCTCATGCAAATCAAGGACCTTACCTCCAAGTATCTCTCTACTCATTAAAAATAAATTTATGAAAATTAATTTTAAGAAAAATTATACAAGAAATATTTGGAAGAACTAGAGAGGGACATGGCAGATTTTATATTATATATATAAACTATTTGTGTATTAAAACATGGTTATGATTTAAGAATATTGATTCTATCATTGTAGTGTCATTAATAAAATCTTTTATTTTAAATATTTTAACTATTTTACTATGAACTTTGTGAAGAAATTTGTGATCTTGAGGCTGGAATGTGAGTATAATGGGGAGGGCATTTGCTGTATAAATGGCTGACCTGGATTCAATCCTCATCACCTCATAGCCTTCCCCACTAACCCCTAGCCCGCCAGAAGTGATTTCTGAGCGTATATCCATGAGTAACAAGGCACTACCAGGTGGGTCAACCAAAAAAATGTAATCTTTTCTGCTAATACATTAGTATAAAAGAAACTTGCAAAGAGAGTACTAAAGTATTCTGAATGCAAAATATTAGCTTAAAAATTTAATAGTATAATTTTCTATGAAATTTTATTTTCTTATGATTATAAAAATAATTTCTATGAATTACATTTTAGAAAGAAATAGCAACACGAAGTAAAGAAAGCCTATGAAAATAATACAAATGGAGATTTTATTTATATAATTGAAAAAAGATGCGAGGCCAGAGAATTTAGGGCATTTGCTTTGTATTGGCCAACTTGCATTTGATTACTGGTTCCCTATATAGGACCCTCAGCCCACCTGGAATGATCCTGAGTTCAAGGCCAAAAGTAAGGCCAGAGTGCAGCCTAGTGTGACCACAAAACAAAGCAAAAATTAAACTTGTTCTACATTTTCTTTAGCATTAATATGATGGATTTCTAAAATGAGAGATAAGTGAGAAAAAAAGTGAAGAGCAGACTGAGGAGAAAAATATTGTACAAACAAAGTTTAATACTTCATAGGTGTCACTTTGTGGAAACTCATGTGAAAAAAAATAAGCAATGCAATTGATTAGGGACTTAAGCAGAAATAACCAGGTACATTAATTTTTCAGATTATTATAATATGAAAGGAAATAACCAGAAAAAATCCACCTGATAATTCCAAGTACCACTTCTATTTAATTAAGAAATAAATTACTCGTTGGGAACATCTTGAGAGGAACTATAGTAATAGGGAAATTAAATTCTGTCTGTTTCTAATTGATAATTAGATTCACCACTTGGTCCATTGTTATACCAAAAAGTCTTCCTCTCCAACTGGAAACATGAATCAGCAGCAGCTTCTGTTTTAGATGCTTAATTGTGTGCATTCAGACAACAAAAATTGTTTAGCTAGAATGAAACACACGTTTTAAGAGATTTTGTAAATATAAATCATACCATTTTAAAATATCTGATGCTGAGGACTTTTTCATGTATATATTGTGATCCATTTGTCTTCCTCTGAGATTTGTTAATTTTCTTTATTTTTAATAGGATTAAATTTTCTTTTGCTCTTTGTTACTACTTTATACAACTGAATTGGTTATTAAGACCTTTTCTGAAGTATTCGATGCAAAACTTCTTTTCAATTTAGTTAGCTGCCTTTTAGTTTTTGTTTGCTTGTTTTTGTTTTGGGGCCACACCCGGTGACGCTCAAGGTTTACTCCCGGTAATGCACTCAGAAATCGCTCCTGGCTTGAGGGACCATATGGAATGCAAAGGATCAAACCGAGGTCTGTCATGGGTCAGCCGCTTGCAAAGCAAATGAGCTACTGCTGCGCTTTTGCTCCCGTCCCTGCCTTTTAGTTTTAAACCATTTCTTTTGCCAGGCAGCAGATCTTTAATTTAATGTAGTTGCATTTGTTTATTTTTGCCTTTGTTGCCTTAGTCAGTGATATCAGATCACCAGCCATACCTTTGAGGTCTAAATCTTAGAGAGTTCTGCCTATGTTTTCTGTAGTGTACCAAGCTTTTGCTTGGATCTCCAGGCGTATGATCTACTTTGAATTGACTTTTGTATAAAGTATGAGTTATATATTGAGTTTTAATTTCTTACATCCAGTTTCAGAAGCACCACGTGTTGAACAGGCAATCTTTACTCCATTTCATGCTTTAAATTCCTTTATCAAAGCCAACTGTCCATGGATGTGTATTTTTAATTGATTATTCAATTCTGACACATTGATCAGAGAGCCTCCTATTTTTATTTTGGTACTAGGAAATTTTAGTCACTATAGTTTTATAAAAACAGTTCTAAATCAAGTAATGAAATACCTCTACAATTATTTATGTAGCTTTGACTATTCCTGGTCTCTGATGATTGATTCTATATAAACATTATCATTAATTTTTAGGTCCTTGGGATATGTCATATGGATTTGAATGGGAATTACATTGAATCTATATAATAGTTTAGGCATGATAGTTATTTTTGACAATCTAGATTTTTTCCAATCCATGATCATGAAATATTTTTTCCATTTCCTAAGGCCTTCTATCTCAAATTATTTAAGATAATAGTGTTATATAGATCTCCCATGTAATTTTTCAAGTTAATTCCTAGATATTTGATGTTCTTGAATTCTATTTTAAATGGATTAGACTCCTTGAATTGTTAATTTTGTGATTCTTTGTGTGTGTGTGTATGTGTGTGTAGGATCGCAACTAATTCTGTAATAAGTTCAAGTCAGATACTTTACTGTATTGATTATTTGTTTCTGTTTTTTTTATGGACTCTTTAAGGGTCTTCTCTCTACATAATCATGTCATTTACTAATAGTGATTATATGACTTATTTGTTTCCAATTTGTATCCCTTGAGTTGTTTATCTCACCTATTTGCTATTTGGAGGTCTTCTAAAGCTATTTTGAAAAAAAAAAAAAGTAGAGATAGTGGGCATCCTTTATTTGTGCCTGAAATCAGAAGATATGTGCTTCATATAAGCAAAAGATGGAAGGATTTTGTTTACTAATCAATACAGCCAATCTGTGTTGTTTTTATTTTATAGGGGAGATGTAGTTGACATTGAGATAGTTTAATGACATACAAAGGTGTGTTGACATTTTAATGTATGTGTGTGTAGAATCTTTAATTTTCTGCAAGAATCTGTATTTTTTTTTGCCTGCCTTTTCATTAATTATTGGAGATTGGTTTAGTTGGTTTTTCTTGTTTGTCTGAAAAGGTTCTTCTCTCTCCATCAATTCTAAATGATAGTTTCATAGTATATTGGACTCTAGGCTGAATATTTTTTCACTCAATATTTTGAATATGTCATTTCACTCTTTCCAGGTTTGTAAGATATATGAAAGTCTGTTGTGAATCTTATGTTGTTTCAGTTATATTTGAGTGTTTTCTCTCTCATTCTCTCTCTCTTGCTGCTTCAAGTAGCATTTTCCAATTAAAGAACTAATGGCATTCTAAATATGGTTTTTCTAAGCTTCATAAACAAATATTTATTAGTAATATGACTTGTTTAATGTTATGAAATATTCTTCATATTTTTAGGAAACTCATGAAACTAGTGCTATTTTGAGTAACATATTTTCTGGCATATAAGACAATTTTTAACCCATAAAAATCTTCTAAAGTCAGGGGTCATCTTATATGTTGGTATAAGACATGCTGAAACTTGCTTCAGCTTCAGGGATGAGTGATCAGCCCCAACCCCCCTTACCACCGCATCCCATCTAGTTGCCAGGTGTCATCACGCAGTCTTCTGCTTGTTCTGATTAATCTTTTAGGGAACAAAGAGGAGCTTAGTTTCAGGGCACCACATCTCATCCACCCGCCAGTTGTCATCCCTGGTATACTGTCCAGTGCTTTGTCCTCTAGCTTTTATGGGACACAGAGGAGGAGCTCTGTCTTCCTCTAGCTGTCCCATTAATCACTGCACCCCAACCAGCTGCTCTTGAAGGCCCCTCTCTCCATGCTTTCAATGTAGATCACAATTAAAAAATCATAGTCACTCACTACAAATGACAAATGTAAAATTATTGTTGGATCTCCAAAGTCTAACTTTACTAAACATATACTGTTAAACTTTGAGGGTTCTACTCTTTTTCTCTTACTTTTATAAATTTCCATTTGGTGTGAAACCCAAACACAATTATGGATGTAATCAAGGTGTTAAAATAAAATAAAACAAAATAAAATAAAATAAAATAAAAAAATACCCAATCTACAACAAGCTATACACAGAGGGGACACTAGCAGTCCAGGGGACAAAAAAAAAAGGTAGTCTTATATGGCAAATATAGCCCAAACCCTATATTACCTCCTTCCCTATGTCCCTTCCTCCCTCCCTTTCTCCCTTCTTTTCTTTAATTCCTTCCTGCTCTCATTCCCTTCCTTCTTTCCTCCCTTTTTCCTTCCTTCTCTTCTTCCTTTCTTCTTCCGTCCTACTTCTTTTCCTCTCTTCATCCCTCCCTTCCTTTCTCCCTTCCTTCCACTTCCCCTCTTCTTTCCCTATTACCTTTCCTCCCTTCCTTCCTCTCTCACCTTCCTTCCTTTCTTCTTTCCTTCTTCCCTCCCTTCCTTCCTTTCTCCCTTTTCCTTCCTCCCTCCCTTTCTCCCTTCTTTCCTCCCTCCCTTCCTTTCTTCCCTCATTTACTTTCTTCCTTCCTTCCTCCCTCTCCCTTCATTCTTCCCTCCCTCCCTTTTTTCTCTCTCCATTCCTCCCTTTCTCCCTCCCTTTCTCCCTTCCTCTCTCACTCCCTCCCTTCTTTTCTTCCTTCCTTCACTCATTTTTCTTTCTTCCTCCCTTTCTTTCTTCCTTCCCGCCTTATGGATGTTATAATATAAATGAAGTATTGCTATATGCATTATGAATTTTTAAATAAGTTTTTAAATTTCTTTTTATTCACTGAATAATGTAAAATGTCATTAATAGATAAGTGGGAGGCCTCTAACTTAGAAAGTAATGGCATATATTAAGAATCATATTTGGACCGGAGAGATTGCATGGAGGTAGGGTGTTTGCCTTGCATGTAGGAGGATGGTGGTTCGAATCTCAGCATCCCATATGGTCTCCAGAGCCAGCCAGGAGCGATTTCTGAGCATAGAGCCAGGAGTAATCCCTGAGCGCTGCCAGGTGTGACCCAAAAAGCAAAAAAAGAAAAATAGAATCACTTTTGATGAGACCTCTGATGCACATAATTGTAACTGGGTGGTAGTTTTCTCTTCAAATTCTTCACTTGATCTTAGCCAAAAGGCTGAGAAGTGATCTTCTTCAAATTCTTAATTCCAAATTTAGGGAATGTGGACATTTAAGGACAAAGATGGATCAAAGTGCTGGATTCTAGAGATATCAAGTTAAGTTAGATATTTTAATGGTAGTTACAAGGAATTTCTACTAAGTTTATCCCTTTTCCTATGAAAAGAATAGCAAAATATTAAGTGATAAATCATTAACTATTCTATATAATTTTATTATTTAGATATCTAATATAATTATTGTAGATGGAATTTGAGACCATAGATATAGGATTCATAAAATCATATATCTTTGTTTTTCAGTTTTTACAAACAGTAAAGGAAATCTATTACTTCCTAGTTGGGTAGAATATATGTTGCTGAGTAATAGTTCAACTTTGTTTTATTTATGGTGAAAAGGTAATATTTTCTTTATAAAATTTACTGACTTCTATGAATGCTTTAAGAAACACCTGTTTAGAATAGCATTTTTGCACACACAATTTTCTCAAATTTCATTAGCTTCTGTTTTCTTTGGTTTCTGAATCACCGGTTTATAGAGTTCAACAGTTAATCAGAAAACACAGATACGGGTATTTTCCCTCAGAAAACCGTAATAATTTAATTCTGTTGGTTTGAAGTCTTTAAATTATTTTTTAATTGAACAATATAATTTACAAAGTTAAGATTCAGGCAAAAATTTTCTAACACCAATCTCATCAAACATCAATTGCCCTTCATCAATACCACCGGTTTATTTTCATCAACCTTCCAGTGTACCTCCTTGACAGTCACTTTTTAAAATTTGGTTGCTATAGTTTGAATCTCATGATTTCAGTGTTGGTTCAGTGTTGTTATTGAACAGAGAAGAGATACATCACATTTCTAGCCCCATTATATACTGTCCAGCTCTTCTTATAATCTTTCTCAGTTTCTTGAAGCCTCTCTTCTATGAATAAAAAGACCAATGTAGGATAGTAACACTTTGCAGAGTAGCAATTCTGTTTGATATCATTGATGGTATTAAACATATCACATCACAAAATGCAAAAACTATATAAATGTTAGATTTGGTACCTATATTACTAATATTTAACAGAGATTTTAAAAGCAACTACGAATCCCTATTGTACCTACACTGTTTCTATGGTTTAAATGATTCTATAAAAAACATGTTTTAATGTAGATTACATTATTTTACATGGAATATTTTTAGGCAGAAGCAATGTGGCGTTACTGGCCAAGTAATGAATTTGTTTAAACTCTCCATGACCAACATCATTGGGGACCTCAAGAAAGTGAACCTCTTGTGAGTCAATCTGGTAATGAAAAAAATTTCAATAAAATAGTTTTGCTTTGTGTGCAGATTTTATCTACTTGTACAAAGTGAATGGATACAAGATATCAGCATGAGTTCTCACCAGGGAGGTCCTCTTGAGACTTGTAAAAGAAAGGATAATTTCTATGAAACTCTAGTGCTGTCTTTTTTCAATTCAAGCTGGTGCCTTTTCTCATTTCAATTGCAGTTCCCATTTTACATTATAAATTTTTCTTATAAAATCACAACTCTTGGCTTTGCATTGAGAAAATATATTCCTTTAGAAATGTCGGTAATACATATTAATAAATACAGGCAGCATTGAAAATTTGTAAATATTCTTTCTTACCATTTGGGCAAAATACATTTCTTACTCTTGTCTTACAAAAGGATAATCTCAGTGAAGCTGCAGGAGACAAATGAAATTCAGTCAAATCTAGAAAATAAGAGTTTTAATTAGTTACCATCTCAACTGAAAAATAGATCCGAAATGTTAAATATCTCCATGAGGGATTCCACACAGAGAATTTTGGTGCATAATTATAAAAATGACTATTGTGTAATACTAATTCACTGATGTTAAAATGCATTAAATATTGATTTTAGTATTGGATAATTCGAGGAGTAACAAATATTAAATGTCACTACTATTAATTATTAGTTATTTATGAATTTAGGCAATAAGCCCAGGGACTAAATAAGTAAACCTTTACTATTAACATTCCACAATCGTCAAATAATATGTTTACTATACTGTGCACAAAGGAAATTGAGGAAAACACAATTAAATCTTTGAAAGTGATTGATATCCTTCATTTATTATAGTGTTTTTTTATATAAGGACAAAGAGCACCAAAATTATAATGCTTAAAATAACAAATAAATAAAAATCAATCCTAGAAATAGCAAATAACTCATAGTATACTATTAGTAAACCAATTACACAATATCAGTCAGTTTTTGTAGAAATTTTAATTAATACTTATTTACATTTCTAAAGAGAATTATGTTATTTTAGGCACTTTTGTTTTGGAAGTATAAAGGTAAAGCCATTAATTTACTGTTCATCATTTACTATTATATATTTTATAGTCTGCATTATGATTGATTATACTCTAGTAGAATATCAAATGTTTGTTCTTTCCTATGTTAGACTCGTGTAACTAATAAACTGTAATATTTGAACTAATTTTAACTTTTTCTCTTACATTTATAACTCTCTGTATGAAAAAACAATAAAATAAAAAGGCGAATAATCTTACATTAAATGACATTCTTAAGCTCCTTGAAATATCCATATGGCTAGAGGGATTAAACCTACATGTAATAAAATGAGAGTTATTGTTATATTAGTGTATTTTTAATATAATGTAAATGATGAACATATTTAAGATTAACAAATGCACAGGTCTGAGATGCCAAAACTGTAATATTTGAAAAACTTGAGATCTAAGTATTAAAAATATTTAAGAACACAAAGGTAAGACTGATAAATTAACTAAACTTAACTGTGAATTACAAGGCACTCGCGTGTGTGTGTGTCTGTTTTTATGGCATACAATTAAATTGTTAGTGTTAATACCAGAGTAAATCCCTTCTGATTAACTACTTCATTCTACTTAATTTTTTTATGCAGATTATGTTATTTTTTCTAGAATTTTACTACCAAACTATATTAAAATTTAATGCATTTAGAGTTGAATTATAAACATGCTGTTAATATCAGTCTCTATGTAAAATAAGATAAATTATTTTTAAAAATTAAAAGATACAGGAGAAAGATAAATAATAATAAAATAAAAATGACTATGTTAAATATTAGGATAGTACTATTTTATGCTAATGAATAAATTTAGACTAATTCTTAATAATTAGATTCAGAGGGGGCCGGGTGGTGGCGCTGGAGGTAAGGTGCCTGCCTTGCCTTGTGCTAACCTAGTTCGGACC
>PVKC010047704.1:0-11000 GCA_004027635.1 Crocidura indochinensis | reverse complement strand
CATATGGGACTCCAGGGGATAAAGCCACATTCTGCCCTCATTTAGTGCATGCAAGTCAAACACCTTACAGCTCTGTTACTGTTCTGGACCCTTTAATACATTTTGAATTAAATTTGTGGAAGTGTATGAGATAATGATCTAAGCTCAGTTGTTTGAATGAGGCTAGCTAGTTTTATCAGAATCAATTATTGAAAGACTCACCTTGATTAACTTTTCACATCAAGTATATTTACCAAAATTAAATGTGCATAGACATCAAAGTTCATTTCTAGAATCTCATATTTCACTGTTCTGCAAATTTGTCTTTATTTCAATTTCTTATCATCTCAACTACTGTAAGTTCAAAATACATTTTATATTTAGGGAAAGTAGATTTTAGGTATTTCTTTTTTTTTGGGGGGGGTCACACCCGGCAATGCTCAGGGGTTATCCTGACTCCATGCTCAGAAATTGCTCCTGGCAGGCACGGGGGACCATATGGGGCACTGGGATTCAAACAGATGACCAGTGTCGGTAGAGGCATATTTATTTAAGCTGTTTCATATCACACAATTTGCATTTTGGGGTATTCCTGTTAAACAAAAGGGAGCCTATGTTTTATAATCTCCAGTCAGAAATTCATGAGATTCTTATCCATAAAGTATGCTTTTATTACTTCCAATATATGCAAGTCACTGACAGCATAACTCTTAATGTGTATAGGATTGATGAAATGTAATGTATATATAAGTAAATCCACAGTCATATCACACATATTGCTTTTGATGACTAGATTGACTCCCACCCCCCAAAGATCTTGCTTATAAACACAATTTTATTTTGCATTTCTTGGAACAATATATTCTCAAAGACAATAAATAAAAGAAGAGAAACATAAATATGAGAATAAAATGGGAAGATTCAGATACATTTAGTTTTTTTCCCTAGATCAAATTGCCAAAGAGAAAATTGGGTCATTTTCTAATTCTCTCTATAAAATCCTTGGTAAGAACGATATTCAGTGAGCAAAAAATTCAAGTGACTCAAGAACAATTAAATAAAGTTTTACATTGTTTTACAATTTTATGTTGTACTTGTTGAGTTCTATACTTTTTTTGTCTTTGTTTAGTGATTTGATACTTTATTTTTCTAATGTTTGCTTGTTTTGTTTGTTTGCATTCTCCAGATTTGACATTACACACAACTTAATATTAAGTTCCTCAGGGCAAGCTAATTTTATAAAGTACAAATAAAAAAAGATTTGATAAACATTTTCAAAATTAAATCACATGAAAATCATTTTTCAAGACAATAATTAAAAGGACACTAATTCTCTTTAGCTAAACATTGCTGCTCTCTTCCTTAAATATGTCATGTTTAGTAAGTAAGCAAACTAAATACAGTGGGGAAAATACATTTGTTCCTGTCTGCTTAACTTTTGAAGAGTGAAGTCTGAGGATTTTGATTGGTCTAAATTCCTAACCTCAGTATTAAGTGCATCAGAAGCCAAAGCAGCAGTTATGTTCAAGATGAAACACATTAGAAATCCATAAAACCAGCACAGTATCAATTTTGTTTAAATTATTGCCCTTAAGCATCCAAAGTATCATCTGTACTTAGTAGCACAAAATAGCAAAAGATTTTTATTTCCCTGTGACTCAACACAACTTTTATTTTGTACTATGTCCTCACATATCAAGTAAATTATCTTTCTGATAGGAGGAAATTTCTGAAAATCAAGAAGAAATGTGCTTCATAATCATTATGGGTGAATGGGAAAGAGTACTATAAAGTTGAAGAGCTCTACTTTGAGATTTTATAGAATCAGCTTTTTAATATATATGCTCTGATATATTAGTACTAGGTTGTGCTGGAACAAATATTCCTAATCCTTGGTGGTATCTGGATGAACCTTTATTTTTTTAAGAAAGTAAATAATCTCATAAGAAATTTCATTTGAATTATCTGAAATGTAAATAGCTGTTAACAAGTTCGGGAGAGGGAAATCTTTGTTAGATAACATATTGTTTTTTTCTTCTTGCTTATACATTCCTCATCAAAAACTCATTTCTTTCCTTTTTTTTTCTTGGTATTTTGGTCTTTGGACCACACCCTGTGATGCTCAGGGGTTACTCTTGACTATGCGTTCAGAAATTGCTCCTGGCTTGGGGGACCATAAGGGACGCCAAGGGACAGAACCGTGGTCCATCCTAGGCTTACATGCTCAAGTCAGACACTTTACCGCTTGCACTACAGCTACAGCTCCCAAAACTGATTTCTAAAAAACATAATGTTTTAGACAGTATTTTGCATTATTTATGCATATTTCCCCCACATTGTAAATATACATGTGTTGGGAACTGCTGCTTAACCTTATTTCATCATTTATTGCTTAATGCATAAACAATTATAAACATACTGATAAAACTAATTTAAGTAAACTTGTATAAAGTTTCATTATTTGTAACAGAATTATGCGTTCATACCTTTTGTTTTGATGGCAAGTTAGAATTTTCTTATTTGTATTATATTCTTTACAGATAATTTCTCATTTTTAGAAAACATAATCCTGCATTTATTTTGCCTTTCTGCTAGGAAGAGTATTTTAAATCAATGCTCTTAGGATCTTTGTTTCTGCTGTACTTAAATATTTAATTGAAAAGAATAATTTATAGTGGTTAATTGCATTTTTGCAAGACCAATTATGTCAAATTAATACTAGAAACAAACTACAGAGGCCTTCCAGACTGGGTCATTGGATTCAAGCAGTACCTAAACACAATTTTTGTAAGGAGAAGAGAATGTTAATTTATAGATCAAGGGAATTAAGACCAAAAAGACAGCTTTTCTGCCATCTTTCAGGTTAACACCACCAGAAAATGAAGAGCATTGACTACTGAGTTAGATAATGATTTCCATTCAATGTGTGTATATAATGAATGAGTGGAAAGACACTTTGTCAACTCTCTCTACTGAGGTTCATGAACACAAACAGCCCAATTATCCACAAGTCATCATTAATATACAAATCCTACGGATACCAGGAAATGTGTAAAAATGCGTAAGGGGATTCACAGAGTAGTAGATTCACAGTATCTGAAACTCATGCTCTATTCTTAATACACATTATTTGGGGGAAAATGAAATATTAAACAGCTAAATAGAAATTTTTATTTAAAACATATATTTCCTATATATATACTTAGTGTATATATTTCTCAAAGAGATGAAAAACATCATTATTGACATTAAACAGCTTTCCTTTCTTCTTTTTAATTAATATATTTATTTAAACACCTTGGTTACAAACATGATTGTAGTTGGATTTCAGTCATATAAAGAACACCCCCTTCACCAGTGCAACATTTCCACCTCCAATGTCCCCACTCCCAACCTGTACTCTATACAGGCTTTCTACTCCCTCATTCTTTCACATTATTGTGATAGTTCTCAGTGTAGTTATTACTCTAACTTCACTCATCACTCTTTGTGGTGAGCTGTACCTTCCAGCCCTCCTGTCTTTTGTCTCTGAGAATTATTGCAAAAATGTCTTTTTTTTTGGGGGGGGGTCACACCCGGCAGTGCTCAGGGGTTACTCCTGGCTCCATACTCAGAAATTGCTCCTGGCAGGCACGGGGGACCATATGGGGCACCGGGATTCGAACCGATGACCTTTTGCATGAAAGGCAAATGCCTTACCTCCATGCTATCTCCAGGGCCCCTTTCTTTTTTATTTAAAGACGAGTGAGACTATTCTGCGTCTATCTCTCTCCCTCTGACTTATTTCATTCAGCATAATAGATTCCATGTACATCCATATATAGGAACATTTCATGACTTTATCTCTCATGATGGCTGCATAATATTCTTTTGTGTATATGTACCAGTTTCTTTAGACATTCATCTTTTGAAGGATATCTTGATTGTTTCCAGAGTCTGGCTATTGTAAATAATGCTGCAATGAATATAGATGTGAGGAAAGAATTTTTGTGTTGTATTTTTGTGTTCATAGGGTATATCCCTAAGATTGGTATAGCTGGATTGTATGGGAACTCAATTTCCAGGTTTTCGAGGGATCTCCATATCGCTTTCCATAAAGGTTGGACTAGACAGCATTCCCACAGGCAGTAAATGAGAATTCCTTTCTTTCCACATCACCACCAGAACATCTTGTTCTCATTCTTTGTGATGTGCGTCAATCTCTGTGGCTTGAGATAGTACCTCATGGTTGTTTTGATTTACAACTCCCTGATGATTACTTGTGTGGAGCATTTTTTTTTCATGTGCCTTTTGGCCATTTGTATTTCTTCTTTCACAAAGTGTCTGTTCATTTCCTCTCCCCATTTTTTTGATGGGGTTAGATGTTATTTTCTTGTAAAGTTCCATCAGTAGCTTGTATATTTTGGATAATAGCCCCTTATCTGATGGGTATTGGCTGAATAGTTTCTCCCACTCAGTGGGTGGCTCTTGTATCCTGGGCACTAATTCCTTTGAGGTGCAGAAGCCTCTCAGCTTAATATAGCCTCATCTGTTAATCTCTTCTTCCACTTGTTTGGAGAGTGTTGTTTCCTCCTTAAAGATGCTTTTTAGTCTCAATGACATGGAGTGTTTTCTGGAAGCACTTGCTATAGTGATTAGGCAAGAAAAAGATATCAAGGGAATCCAGATAGAAAAGGAAAAGTCAAGCTCTCACTGTTTGAAGATGACTTGATTCTCAACTTAGAAAACCCTAAATACTCTAAGAAAAAGCTTGTAGAGACAATATATTCATATAGCAAGGTGGCAGGCTACAAAATTAACACAGAAAAATTAATGGCCTTTTTATACACCAATAATGGTAGAGAAGAAATGGACTTTATGAAAACAGCCCCATTCACATCAGTGTCACAGAAACTCAAATATCTTGTTGTCAACTTGATCAAAGATGTGAAGGATCTATGCAAATAAACTATAAAACACTGCTCCAAGAGATAAGAGAGGATCCACGAAAATGGAAACACATAACCTGCTTATGGATTGGCAGGATAAACATCATTAAAATGGCAAACCCCAAAACATTGTACAGATTTAATGTGATCCCTCTAAAGATACCCATGACATTCTTCAAAGAAGTGGATCAATCACTTCTGAAATTCATTTGGATCAATAAACACCCTCAAATAGCTAAAGCAATCCTTGGGAAAGGAATACAGGAGGTAGTACTTCACTCAGCTTTAAGCTGCATAACAAAGCAATAGTTATCCAAATAGCATGATATTGGAATAAAGACAGACCCTCAGATCAGTGGAATAGGCTAGAGTATCAGAAAATGTTCCCCAGATATACAATCAATTAATCTTTGATAAAGGGGCAAGAAATCATAAATGGAGCAAGGAAAGCCTCTTCAGCAAGTGGTGTTGACACAACTGGTTAGCCACTTGCAGAAAAGCAAACCCAAACCCCTAGCTAACATCGTGTATGAAGGTCAAATCCAAATTGATTAAAGACCTTATATCAGACCTGAAACCATAAGGTATATAGAACAATATGTCTGTAAAAAAAAAAAAACTCCATGACATTGAGACTAAAAACTTGCCTTTCTTAAGAAATAGAGACCAGAGAGATTAGGCAAGGTAATTGCTATGCATGTGAACATGTTAGCTGTTACCCTGATGTAATTCCCAGCAGAGCATATGGTTTACTGAACACTGCCAGTCATGATCCTTGAACACAGAAGCAGAAGCATGTCCTGTCCTTCAGTGGTTGTGATTTCAAGACAAAACAACAACAAAAACCACACACAGACAAAAGCAAGTGGGAAAGAAATAATTATATTCTAAAAAAAAAAAAAGAAGGAAACAAAACAAAGCAAAGAAAAACCCTTTAGATTTTTTTTTGCCAAGTTCTCTTATTTTCACTATTGGGATTGGTTAAAAAAGTGATGAAAAATATGGCAAGTTTAATAAGTGTGAAAAAAGTTATTTTTGTTGTTTTTATTTTATTTCTATTTATGTGTATTTTTATATAGCAATTAATCTTGAGAATGCACAATATATTTCAAACATAGTAAAGACTAAAATATATGCAAATTGAAAACAATTCCAACACCAGAATTCCTGTTCCATAATCATTATTATTTTTTTAAGATTTTTTTTTTGATTTTTGGGCTACACCCAGTGACGCTCAGGGGTTACTCCTGGCTATTCGCTCAGAAGTCGCTCCTGGCAGTCATGGGGGACCATATGGGGAACCGGGGAATCAAACTGCTGTCCGTCCTAGGTTAGCGCAGGCAAGGCAGGCACCTTACCTCCAGCACCACTGCCCGGCCCCCCATAATTGTTATTTTAATTTTTTCTCTGGGAATTTTAGTTGCTACTCTTAAGGAGATAAACACACAAATAGTACTCTAAAGACCATATGATTCTGGGAATCCAAACCAAGGTTTCCACATGCAAAGAATGTTCTTCAGCTCTTTGAGTCACCTTCCCCCTTCTATAATATTTGTTCTAAATGTAATCAATGATCAGTTAAAACATACAAATATCGATAGAGATTAATGAGATGGCACAACAGTATAGTTTGTTTCTTTAAACCACTAAAACAAGAATCAATATCCTCAAAGTAATCAATGGGAGTCACATATGCATATATAGTTATTTAAAAGGAGTGTAGCTCTTTGATTAAATTTATAATCTGATGTACTAACTCTCCATATCAATTGAAAAAATATTTCTTCCTCATGTCAGCACCAGATTGTCCCTCTCTTCCCTGTCTATTTTATTTACTGAAAATCAGTCATTTGTAGCTCAAGATTTGACCAGTCTCCAAACTAATTGAAATTCAACTTGGCTTTGCTTCAGAATTATCTATTTTCATAGTAGTGGGAGAGGAGCTAGTAGTTTTTAATTTATAGTTTGGGATTACCTCACTTCCTTTAGTATCCTACCTTGATACATTCCCTCTCATGTTCTATGTCTACACAACTAGAAACTCTAGTTTCTATGCTATTATTCTACTATTGTCAGTATCTGACCATGCTTTCGGACATTGAAATTAGCTATGTTATTTATTTCATTTGATTTCTTTCTTTACAGGTATGTGTGATACTATGCTGAAATTAAATTTGATTTTGGTATATTTTCTGGGATTTCCTCTCCTTATTGAAAATTGCCTAGGAAATTTTGTACCATGCTTTTTTACTATATAAAGAAAGCAACACTTTTATATTAAATGTATCTTTAGAATTATTTTTATTTAAAGGCTTGCGATTTAAAACATTATTCATAGTAAAATTTTAGATACATACCTTTCCAGCACCAAACACTCCACCAATGATACCAGGATTATTCCCATATATCCCCTCCCCCACATCAGCCTGCCATAATGACAGGCATATTTTTTAAGTTTGGTTTTTAAATTTTGGGTTTCATAATTTTATTTTTATTGATATTATGGTTGGAGATTTAGTTCTGTTCTTCTTTAACACCATCAATAAACCTGAATTCCCTTGGCCCCTGGTCCCCATTATTTTAAATCTGTCATTTTCCTCCTCCTCATTCAATTTCTTTTCTTTTCTTCAATATACTCTAGGTTCAAGTGTGTTCTAGACAACCCCCCCCCATTACAACTATTCAGTCTCTCATGCATTTATTATAACTACCACATATATGTGATAGTATATTTATTTTTTCTGGCTTAATTTATTTAACATGTTACTATTTTTAACATATCTAATTAGTTTGCCATGAATTGCATAATTGCAGCATTTTTACAGCTGTATAGTATTCCAATGTATATATGTACCACACCTTCATGATCCATTCATCTGTTGTTGAACATCTAAGTTGATTATGATTGTTAGCTAATGGATTGAGTGCTGTAATAGTGGTGTGCATACATCCTTTAGCTTGTTTTTCTTTCTGAGGATAGATACCAAAAAGTAGAATTTCTGGGTTATATGGCAGCTTGATTCTGAGTTTATTGAGAACCCTTCATACTTTTCACATAAGAGTTGAAACAGGCAGCATTCTCATAAGTAATAGATGAAAATTTATTTTTACAACTTCCCCACCAACACATCTTGTTTTCAGTATTTTTGATATAGGTGCAGTTAACTTTTAACAGCAGACCAAAGTATAATCATTGCCTACCTTTCTTTGTCAAGGCCTTAGCCTTACTCAAGTATATAGATTTAATGAGATTTCAGTTAACATGCCATTTTCCTTGCTGACTTATTCAAATGAGCACATATTGTTCAGACTTTAAAGTCAGAGCTATAGGCTTAAGAGAGGTAGTACAGCCAATAGGGTGCTTGCCTTGGAGGAAGCTTGACCCATGTTTAAACCCTGACACTCATATAGTCCTCTCAGCAAAGAAAGGAGTGATCTCTGAGTGAGTAGCCACCAACAATAACCCCTGCATACTATCAAGTGTGGCCCCAATAACAATAATGTTAAATTTTAAAACAATGAGATCTCCAAAAATCGTATCCATGATTTTGCAAAAACTAGCATTAAAGCATGTTACACATGGGAAAAATGGCAAGAGTAGCATAGAAATATAGAATTTATCATTAAATCAAATCCTAAAATTACAAAATATAGCAATAAAAGAGTTAAATATTTAACTTTAGTAGAAATTATCATTTAATCTAAAACTTTTTATCAACCAACACTCATGCTATTTATATAAACTATTTATATTTACCTCACAATATTGCCAACCCTTTGTGCTCTTAAGATTTTTACTTTTAGCCCTTGGGTAAATGTATTTCTATTTATTTTAGTTTTTGATTTTTAATTAATTTTTTTAACTTTTTATTCATTTTTTATTCAAAAAAATCTTTACTGGCAAAAAGTCAAAAAATCGTGAGATTAAGAATACAGTTCCTCATAGCAAACATATTTTTTGAAGGTTGCTGTAAGTGGTTTTTCAGAGAAAAAGAACTAGAAAACATTGTGTAGGAAAGGTGGTTTCCAGACTAGAGGAATTTCAGAATGAATATTAAAATCCTGTGGAGGATGAAACCAGAGCAGACTGGGTCTTAATCTACAAACATAGTTTTATTATTCTGTCATACTTTTTAGTGGGAAGGTACATTGAAGATCCTTATCTTTAGAATACACTTATTGCTAGTCTTTTGAGCAAAGGCCCTTTTGGCTTAATACTGATGTTTGGTTTCAACTTTAATCCCCATTATCATAGCTTTCATTTTTTTGTTGGAAATCGGGGCTCTAGTCAAAACTGGCTACTTCCATTAAATCAATTTTTTTAAAATGGATTTTCCTAGTCCCCATTTTTATTTTCTTATTGTAGGGTTCCAGAGTAGAAGGAAAAAGACCACACAACTGGAATAAAGTTTAACTTTTTTTTTTTTTTTTTGGCTTTTGGTCACACCCGACAGCGCTCAGGGGTTACTCCTGGCTCCATACTCAGAAATTGCTCCTGGCAGGCACGGGGGACCATATGGGGCACCGGGATTCGAACCGATGACCTTTTGCATGAAAGGCAAACGCCCTACCTCCATGCTATCTCCCGGGCCCCAAAGTTTAACATTTTGATCCATCTGCCAACAAGACTCCCTAGCCTGACCAGTCAGGGCCATCCCCCGAAGGAGATGAGCCCGTCCAAGGACATGATGAATAATATATGGTTCCAGCTTTCTGATGATCCTTCAAATGATTGGTTCTTGTCTAGGACTACCTTCCTACTGCTCCCTTGTCCTTCCCTGCCAGGCTAGCTGGTATGGCCAGGCAGATTGAGGTGGGTTCTATAGAAATAGGCCTGTGAAGCCCCAGCATGTGGTTCACATGGTGTTTCTCCTGGTCAGAACCTGGTAAGAACCTAAGAAGAAGCCTGCCATGTGGTTTTTACAAAATGGCATCCACCCTTGTTCAGAATTCAAGTCCCAACACTTATCATATTGTTATTGTAATTTTTTATCAAATGCTTTTTCTCTTGTTGATTTTTGTATAACTGACAATTTCTTTATTTTGATTTTGGGCCACACCCAGTGACACTCAGGGGTTACTCCTGGCTATACGCTCAGAAATCAATCCTGGTGAGGGGGACCATATCAGACACCCCGGATTGAACCAGGTCTGTCTTGGGTCAGCATCAGGCAAGGCAAATACACTACCACTACATTATCCCTACAGTTCCTACAACTGACTTTTTCTTATTTAAAGACATATGTAATATAAAAATTCTTAAAATAACCCCTTTATCGAATTTATGTTTTATGGGGGTCTCTCTTTCAATACGTAATTAAAACTGAGAGAATCTTTCTGAACAGAAACATTTTCTAAGAATTGTAGTGAAAATAAAAAATAAAATTTGATATATATATATATATCAATTATATATCATATGGTCAGACTTCTGTAAATAAATGTTTAACACTTAGAAACTAAATCCAAAGGTAAAATGGAAACCTGGCAGAGGAATTAAAGGTGTTAAAGAGTTTTAAATATATGTATATGTATGCAAATATATATACATATACAATATATGTATATATAATGCATATATATACACACTGTACATGATAGTGGGAAAATAAAACCTGACTACCAGTTCTCAATTGTGAATTGGATGTGTATTTGTATTACACCTGTAACATATTATGATATAGAATCCCAGTCTTCATGATATCTTCTTATGTTTTGCTTCCTAGGTCTTCCTTCAGTTGTTTTCAAAAATAGAACATAAAGAAACTGAGGGTAAATTCAAAGTAGGCAGAACAAATGAGTTTTTTCTTTAGGAAGGCAAGTGCCCTGGCTGGAGACCAGACAAAAGGCAGCAATAAGACTGGATAAAGAGGCTTTGTTAGAGCACATTAAGGGACACTGTAGTCACTAAACTCTCACAAAGAAAACAAATAGGGAAGGCATGCCACAGTATTGGACTTGCTTTCAATGACAGACTGGCAAGTGCATGCGAAGTTGAAAAGAATCCAGCATGGCCATAAAATCTTCCTTCATCAGGTGAGCCATCTCTGTCTGTCACAGAGGTCCCGGAAATTTTACATGCAAACATGCTCA
>PVKC010047703.1:0-11022 GCA_004027635.1 Crocidura indochinensis | reverse complement strand
GGGGGACCATATGAGGAACCGGGGGATTGAACCGAGGTCCGTCCTAAGTTAGCGCAGGCACCTTACCTCCAGCGCCACCGCCCGGCTCCCGAAATTCTCACTTTTAACAATACCTATTTTAGGTAAAATTGGAAAATCAAAGTTGAATATTGTATAGATTGTTTCTTAACAATTTTCCCTTAATTTTCACTTGTCATGAACAATAATATGTATTGAATTCCTAAATTTTAATATTTTTTTCACTTAGAAATTGTTCCAGGCATATTCTGGGGACCATATGGGATGCTGGGAATTGAACCGTTCCGTCCCGAGTGGGCTGCATTCAAGGCAAACGCCCTTGAACAGTGCTATTTCTTGGCCCCTAAGGTTTAATTCTATATAAACTATTTAATTGAATCACCATAAGATACACAACTATGAAGTTGTTCACGATTGAGTTTCAGTCATACGATGTCTAATTCCCATCAAAATTATTTTGATTGAGAAGACAATGACATTGAGTAGCAAGACACTGTTAGAACATTAAGGCATATCACACCATCTGTACTTTCCAATGAAACCAGAGATAGAATGCTGGCCATGACATGCAAATACCCTTCCTGCTGCCCTCTCTTGCCCCAGAAAGGAGAAATGATATGAAATAATTGTGTGTACGCACATGTAAATTACATATTTAAGTATGTATGAGCATATGAGTGTGAGTATGAGCAAAGACAAGGACCTTGAAAGTAGACCATTTCTTTAGGTTAATATTCCTATTTCTTCGTTATCTAGTAAGAAATGCGTCTAACGCGATGTTTTAGGCGATCAAATGAAAGGTACATGTGTGTTTTTTTCTCCAAGAAAATCATGTGGTTTTGCTGGTAGTTTTGCAGTTATAGTCACATCTATTCTGGGATTCATACGAGCACATTGTTTCTATTTTTAGACCGTTGCCAGGCAGATTTAAAATTTCTCCTCTTATGGTTGCCCGCGTTTTAGCTCTCTGATTGGCTACATAAGCTCGCTTGCTTGAGCCAACCACAGTGACTATGTAAATTTTATTTCAGTTCTGCCTTTGTGAAAGAACTGATAAAATGGTTGCAGGGGGCTCACTCTGGGGTTTGTTTGTTATTTTAAAGATTTCCATCATTATGTAACAATAAGCAAAAGTAATTGCTTTCAATGGTATTTTATTTTTTAAAGTAGGAAATTAAACTAAACAAGCTATGATAGCTTAAATGGTACCTCCCTTGTGTCAGATTTGATTAATTTTTTATAGTGCCATGTATCCCACTTTTTCAGAGCCAGTATTATGAGTAATGGGATATTTGTTACTTTTTGTTACTAAGCAGCTTGACTCTCCAAAGAAAGCTCTTCTAGATGTGAAACTGCTCTTTTTGAAAATGCTTACATTTTTGTTTACAGATCCATAGAAATTGGTGTGGGTAAGCACTGTTGCCTCCTACAAGACTGACAGCCAGGGGGAGGGATGAGCGAGAGAGACACACAGGTAGGGAGAGGAGAAAGGGACAAAGAGAATGTCTGCCTCAGACATTCAGAAATGGTGGTGGGAAACTACACCGGTGAAGGGATGGGTGTTGGACATTGTATGACTGAAACTCAATCATGAACAATTTAATAACTACCTTAGGTGATTCAATTAAAGAATTTAATAATAATGTAACCTTTTCCTTTAAGAATTATTTTAATGTTAGTTCCTGTATATATCCCTTTTTAAAAATTTGATCTATGTTTTAGACATTATGTAGCTCATTTTTATTAAGCAGAAGTACTTATTTTTCCCTTGTTAAGTGATCTCTGAACTCTATCACATCAATATATTGTAAGATGTTACAAGTATTGTACACTTAAATTGTTTAATACATGAGAATTAATTCTCACTATATATTATATAGGGCCAGAGAGTTATACAGCAGGTACCTGAATACCGGAGCACATTTTGGGGGTGGCACCAAACCAAGACAAGAAAATATATAAAGATAGTCATGAAAACCCTTCTTCCCCCCATTTTTTTTTTTTTTTTTTTTTGGCCACACCTGGTGGCACTCATGGGGTTACTCCTAATTCTGTGCTCAGAAAATCAGTCTTGGTAGGCTCAGGGAACCACATGGGATGCTGGGGATCGAACTCAGTTCCATTTCAGGTCTGCTGTGTACAAGGCAAGGCAAACTTCCTACTGCTGTGCTATCACTCTGGCCCCAAGCCCCCCTCTTTTTTATAAAGCCTTTTATGATACTGCTAAAAAATATACTTAAAGGTATAAAATATAAAGATATATTTTATATCTTAATAAAAGTGCTGTTAAATGCATTAAATGATGGTAAGATACATTATAGTGAATATAGACTCTTGCTAAAATAAGTTACATGTAGCTTCCTTTTTCCTTTAGTCTGTGAGCCACACTTGGTTGTACTCTGATGTTAGTCCTGGTTCTGTGCTCAGGGATCACTAATTGGTGGTGCTTGGGGGCACATAAGTTTTGGGGGGATTGAACCAAGGTCAACCTCATGAAAACAAGAGCCTTGCCACTGAGCTATCTATCTGGTGATCCATCATTAGCTAGCTTGGGATGCTTGCTTATGGAACCTCACTAGGCAATATTCAGGTCTAATTATTCTTGGCGCTGCATTCAGAAATTACTCCTGGTTGTTCTTTGGTGACCATATGGGATGCAGGAGATTGAACCTGGGTCACTTACCTTGGCTGCATGCAAGGCAAGAGTCTTACCTGCGTGCAAGGCAAGAGTCCTACCTGCTGTATACTGTTATTCTGGCCCTTATGGCAATTCTTACGTTTAATTCATTGCGAAATGGCTAAATTGTTTTCCAAAGCAATTACTCAGCTTGACAGTCCCATCAGTTGCCTCTAAGAATTCCAAATTCTTATTAATATTTGTCATTTTCTTTCCTTTAAAAAAAATGATCCTGGACTGCAGAGTTAGTACAGGGATTTAGACACTTGGTTTGTATGTGGCTTTAGCCCTGTTCTATCCCTGCACTAGATACTGTCCCTCAAACCCTGCCAAGAGTGACCCCTGATTACAGAGTTAGATTTAAGCCCTGGTCACTGCTGAGTATGGTTCCAAATTTTCACCCTCTATGAAGTCCTATTTTACTCTAATAATTTTTATCTCTTTGATGACCATGATGTTGAACATTTTCCTGTTATTACTTATTGGTATATCTTTGGAGAAAATGATCTATACAAATCTTTTTCTCACTTTTTTTTTTTTTGTTTTGTTTTTGGCTCATATCAGTGGTCCGGTCTTACTTCCTGGCGGTGATTCAGGGATAATATGTGTTGCTGGTGATAAAATTGGAGCTGGCTTCATGCAAGGCAAGCTCCTTATCCCCTGTTCTATCTCTCTGCCCCTGTTTTGCTCATTTTTAATCTGTGCTTTTTACTGAATTTTTAATATGTTCTAATACACAATTAGGTGTATTTTCTCCTATTGTATGAGCTATCTTCACTCCCTTGTTAGTGTCCTTGTATTCGCTAATTCTTTTTTTTTTTTTTTTTTGGTTTTTGGGTCACACCCGGCAGCGCTCAGGGGTTACTCCTGGCTCCATGCTCAGAAATTGCTCCTGGCAGACACGGGGGACCATAAGGGGCACCGGGATTCGAACCGATGACCTTTTGCATGAAAGGCAAATGCCTTACCTCCATGCTATCTCCCGGGCCCCAGTATTCGCTAATGTTTTAATTTTGTTACTTTTGTAAATTTGTGATCATATATATGTATATATAGATATGAATTTGGAAGTTGTATAGATTTGTATTTATGTTCTCTTTTTCACATTTTGATTTTGGACCACACCCAGCTGTACTTAGAGGTTTACTCCTGACTTTGCTCAGTGATCATGCCTGATGGCACTCGGGACCATATGTGGTGCCAGAGATATAAACCTTGGCCTTTTCAGCTGTACTGTCTCATTGATCTTGATAATGCTAATTTCCTCAAAGAGAATAGCTGGGATTTGGATAAAGAGTTGCCTTGAGGGGCCCGGGAGATAGCATGGAGGTAAGGCGTTTACCTTTCATACAAAAGGTCATCTGTTCGAATCTCGGTGCCCCATATGGTCCCCCGTGCCTGCCAGGAGCAATTTCTGAGCATGGAGCCAGGAGTAACCCCTGAGCACTGCCGGGTGTGGCCCAAAAACCAAAAAAAAAAAAAAAAAAAAAAAGTTGCCTTGAATCTGTACGTCAGTTTTGAAATTATGGGTATCTTAAATATTTTGAGCTTACTGATTCTGGAGTATGATATATGTTTCTGTTTAGTTAGGTCTGCTTTAGTTTCTTCAATTTTTCAGAATATTAAGTTTTACAGATTTTTGTTTTAAAATTATTATTTTTATACAATTATAAATGCATTTTGTTTTTCAATACTATTTTAGATTGTTCTTGAACATGTATAGAAATACAACAGGCAACTTATTTTTAAACACACTAGTTCTATCAAATTTTAGTTTACTCTTGATTTTCTTCTGTACATAAGACTTTTTTGTTTTTGTTTTTGTTTTTTGTTTTTGGGTCACACCCGGCAGCGCTCAGGGGTTACTCCTGGCTCCATGCTCAGAAATTGCTCCTGGCAGGCACAGGGGACCATATGGGGCACCGGGATTCGAACCAATGACCTTTTGCATGAAAGGCAAACGCCTTACCTCCATGCTATCTCCCGGGCCCCAAGACTTTTTCTTTTTTCTTTTTTGGTTTTTGGGCCACACCCGGAGGTGCTCAGGGGTTACTCCTGGCTGTATGCTCAGAAATAGCTCATGGCAGCCACAGGGGACCATATGTGACACCAGGATTCCAACCAACCACCTATGGTCCTGGATCAGCTGTTTGCAAGACAAACATCGCTGTGCTATCTCCCAGGGCTCCAGACTTTTTCATCTGCATATAGTTTTTTCTTCCCAGTTGAGTGACCTTTATATTTCATTTTCTGTAAAATTGTTCAAGAACCTATATGCTGAATAGAAGTGTTAAGAACAGACATTTTGTCTTGTTCCTCTCAGAGCTAAGCTTTTTGTCTTTCATTATTGTGTTGTTAGCTGTGGTTTTTTTTTTTCCCCTAAATACGCTTTCTTTGGAAATTCTTTTCTAGTGTGTTGAGTAAGTTCTCTTATTTGCTAAGATGATGCACAAATAAATTGCTTTTTTTAAAGATAATTGAATAGTTAGGAACCTACTAGTTACCCTACTATAGCTAATGTGTATGTATACAGACACTAATGTCTACTTGTGGTAAAATTAACAGTCTACTCAAGTTTCTACTGTGTGCATTGTCATAAGTATTTATATTATGTGATTTCTTCATTTCTAAAGAAATACCGAAAATTGTAACAATTGCCGCACAGTTTATTGCTTTAACGTTTGATAACTGACTAATTTTCTTAGAGGATATAATTTAAGTTTATCCTAACACTGCATTGTTTGGGATCAGCAAAACTAGTCTTAATTTGAGTATGTAGGAGAACAAGCTTCAAAATATACTTGGAGAAACGATTTTTTTTTGTTTGTTTTTGGGCCACACCCGGCAGTGCTCAGGGGTTACTCCTGGCTCCATGCTCAGAAATTGCTCCTGGCAAGCAATGGGACACCGGGATTCGAACTGATGACCTTCTGCATGAAAGGCAAATGTCTTACCTCCATGCTATCTCTCCTGCCCCGGAGAAATGATTTTAACTTAATATTTTTCCTCCTTGTAGATTATCTTAGAATTTTACCAAACATTATTTAGACTGTTGATAGAGGTTTACAAATCTATTGATAGAGGTTGATAAAGTTCCACGTTTATGATTTGCTACTGCTTCTTTAAAGGAATTGTTGGTAATTAAACTTATTATATTCTTTTGGTTACTTAAAAAAAGTAAGTTAGGGGGCTGGAGTGGTGGTGCAAGTGGTAGGGCATTTGCCTGACAGGCGCTAACTTAGGATGTACCTTGCTTCTATCCCATGGTGTCCCACATGGTCCCCTGAGCCAGGAGCAATTTCTGAGCAAATAGCCAGGAGTAACCCCTGAGTGTCACCGGGTGTGACAAAAAAGTAAGTTAGGACATACTGCTTTCCATGTTTGATATCCCAGCTAATAAGGTATGACAGATAATAGTTATTTGAAGTGTCAAATGTTATCGTCATGCTGTATTTTGCTGAATCAAGTTTTACTGGATCAAGTTTCACCACAGTCAGCATTATTATATAATTGAGTGAGATTTAGCATAATGAAATTGAATTATTGCAAAGTATCAGTGATTTTTTTTTTCAATATCCTCAAATACTGCCAGTACTATGAATAACTCAGAAAACTTCTAGAAAATATTTGTGGGATTTTTAACGAAAGTCTTTGGAAATATTGGCTTTATGGAAAGAATTAATAACATAGATGACAAAATTCCTAGTATTTAATCTAAAATGGAGGTAAGGCGTTTGCCTTTCATGCAAAAGGTCATCGGTTCGAATCCCGGTGCCCCATATGGTCCCCCTGTGCCTGCCAGGAGCAATTTCTGAGCATGGAGCCAGGAGTAACCCCTGAGCACTGCCGGGTGTGACCCAAAAACCAAAAAAAAAAAAATAAATAAAAAAAATAAAAATTATAAAATATATACTAAATTTGAATAGATGTATTCAAAGTAGATGAACCATTTGTGTTGTAAGGTTGTCAGTATCATTAATAGGCAGTAAAAATAAACAGATTATTGTTTTTTTTGAACAATGATTATTCATTATGCGATTGCAAAACTCTGGAGACTTAGAACAAGATAAAATAAAGCTTTCAGTTGAGAATAGGGTTCTTGAAAAGTCCAGTAGCTGTGTTGCATTGCTAGAAAAGCTAAGAACCTTAAGAATAAAGTTATTATTTTAGGGAAGGCCACTCAGGTCTGTTGGCTAATAATTTTGTTGTGTAATGAAGACAATTTAATAAAATTAAATATCAATAAATACTATAGTAATATGAATACATTTTAATAACTTAGTTACTATTTTGCAAGTTTTCCCCTTATTTTTATTTTTTTCCTCTTATTTTTAAAGCATATTTCATAGGGGATCCATACTGTGAATGTAGTTTGTATGTGTAGCCATGTATAGATTAGTTGAGGCTGTTCTCTAAAAACAGTTCTGCAGGCATTTATTTGATTTTAAAAAAGTCTGCTTAAACCCTATTATTGAAACAGTCTCTGAGGTTATATTTTTAATGTATTTCATTTTATTCCCAGCACTTGAATTCTTGGTAGAGTACTTGCCCTCATCTGCTTCCCTTGTTGCTGGGCAAGGTTACTGATGCTGATGTCTGATTGGTTTTAGGCAAATCCAGATACGAGCCAATCAGATAGTGAATTTCATTTCTCTTACAAGACTGGAACATTGAGACTGCTGTTGATTTATTTTTCCTATGGGGATATTATATAAACTTAATTGTAAGGCTGCAGCAAACTCCCTCTTAGGTATGTTTGAAAAATTACAGGCTCATCTGTAACTTAAAAAGAAGGGAAGATTTATTTTTAAAATTGTTTACTTAAAAATATCAGACAATGAGTATGAGACTAATATATTCTGATCACAGAAAGACTACTTATTATTCTTAGACTTTTATGTTTAAAGAGTGATGTAGCACAATAAAAATTTCCCTTCCATCAATTTACACTGATATTTATTGTGTTACTTTATTGCATCAGTAGGGTAGATCCCACATTACCTTTTGTAACCTTCGATGAATTGCAGTTAAGTATCAAAAGGTGTAGTAATATTTCTTATAACATGATGTGGATTGCCAATAACACACATTTAAGTTTTAATAGATGAATTAATTCATTAGTGCAGTAGACAGCAAAACACTTTAGTGTCACCCACAGCAAACCTTTAGGTCCAGAGTACTATTAATTGTTTGAATCTTTAATATCCTAGCAATGATAAATGGATGTGAAAATATACATTTTGGCTAGATCTTTGATTATGAAAATTTTACAGACTTGAAGGATCATGGATTCCCCGTAAAGGGAAATTAACATTGAATTTTGTTGATTCTAACGATTCTAACGTAGAGATATGTGTGTTCTTGTATATTGTCAATATTTATTTGACTCATTGCCTAGCAAGAATATGAATTTGTGTTTCCGGAATGTAGCAATGGGCATTTAAGTGACAAAGTAGCATATAAAAGAAAATGTATTTATTTGTGGTAATCTTTAATACTTACTGTGTGGAATTAGGATTTTATGTCATTATGTTCTAGATTACTTGTTATCAGACAAAGAACCTCATTGAAGTAATGCGGATCCAGGTTTTAACTGTGTTTCTCTGGCTTTATTGTCTGTCTCCTGTTGCTGGGCAGGAATCAGAATACTGGTCTCTGATTGGCTGGGCCTGTGAGCTGCTCTTGAACAGCCTCTTAAATTCTTGAGTTTGAGCAGGCAGATTGTAGGCTATAAGACATTACAGCTTTTGGTAATTCTTCCCTTTTGTTTCATAGCTAGAATCTCTTACGTAGAAGAGAAAAAAGGGAGTAGATAGAAAATAATGAAGCAGAGAAGAAAATAATGTTACCTTTTAAGAAGAAGAGACTCAATGAGCTCTATTTATAAATAATTTACCAAAATTTTGAAAAATTTTTCCCAGCCATAGACACTGTTACATTTACAGGTAACATCCTTCTTGGCTATTTAAATATAAATTCCTTTGGTAAAGGTGAGACCCTTGCTAGTATTGCAAATTTTACTAGTGGTAGTATTTCCTCAGAATTTTTGTATCTGAATATTTAGAACTTAAGAAACTTATTTTGGACTATATTATTAAAAATATCTGTAGGAGAAAGTAGTTCATCTTGTTTTATAGATTTGCTTGTAGATATGACTAGACATCTGCTATAAAATATAAATGCTTTTCCTGTGAAAATGAGTTATAGTCATGTTAGAGCTTTCATGATTCTTGTGTTGCCTGCTTAAAAAATAGTATTTTTTGGCTGAATAGTTTGTAAATGACATCTTAGATCCAGATGACAATATTTGAACTAATACTTAGAAATGTTTTTTTTTTTAACTGATAAGAGTCACGTGGATGGAAATGTGTTTGGAGTTAACACACCCATTTCTAATGTGACTATTTCTGAAATATATTTTGCTTATGTAAAACAGATTTAAAAAAAACTTATTGCTGATTGGTTTATACAGATATGGCTGAACCAGTTTGAACTGGTTGTACATGCTTTCTTACTGCTTTGTCTGTTTTTCCTTATACTTAGAACCCATAAAGGCTTTGGGAAATGGCTGTAGTGTGCTCCCTGGTGGGTATAGATGGTAGTTACGGTATTTAGAAATTCTTTGTATAATAGTTAATCTATTGCATTGGATGATTCTGTTGATTAAAACAGCTTGCTTAGATTATACTTACTAAATGTTCTTTGCTAGTGGCATTTTAACATAAAGCATGTACTCTGCTATAATTCATAAACAAAACACCCAAAATATTAAGAGAAATTTCATATTCTCGAGTTTATACTTAGATATTTTCTAAGCATATATAAAATTTTTCCCTTGTTTACTGTGTTTTAAGAGTTTAATATAGATAATCTCATTTAATCATCAGCACATCTGTGGCAGGCACTGATAGTCTTTTTTTGAAGATAGTTGAAAACAAATGTTGAAATAGTAGGTAACTTACCCTCTTCTCTCATAATAAGTACATGGGAAAACTAGAATTTAAGCCCATGTTTCTTCAGGATTTATCATCTTAGGTAAAAACTATAAAAATAATTTTGCATTTTAACTTTCAATATACCTGTTAATATAACAGCTGAAAATGTGAATATTATGAGGTTAAGAGAACATTCTAAATTAATTGCATCTAAGTATTTATTATTTAAAGGTGATTCATAAATCTTTTATAAATTTTATTATTTTGTAAGTTTGGTGTCAGCAAAGAGTGCGACTACAGTATTTCTATTACATTTTCTCTTTGTGAAGGAGTCTGGAGAGACTTAAATTTAAAATTTAAATTAGTAAAACTATTAAAATAGGACCTATGATAATTTTATTTATTTATTTTGGTTTTGGACTTCACCCCAGTGGTTACTCCTGGCTCTGCACTCATTGACTCTTGGTGGTTCTGAGAGGACCATATGGGATATTGGGGACTGAACCCTGGTTAACTGTATGCAAGGCAACTGCCCTACCAACTGTACTGTCTCTCCAGATCCAGCTTATTATAATTTTGCATTCAAGGTTTGGTTCAGTTGAAAGCCTGATTTTTTTTTTTAAGTTTTTTTCACAGTTCCTTACAGTAAAAGGTCTGGAAAATTTGACTGTTTTAAAGTGAATGAATTTATGTGATACGTTCCACAGTCTATAAGTATTGTGATGCGGTGATAGTTCCTCAACCTGCATTGACCTCCAGAAAATTGGTAGGGCCATTGCTTCTAACAAAGAAACAGTGAAACACTAGGATCTTACTTGTAATTGAACACATTTTATTTGTTGCAGTGATATAAGAAACCTCAATGTGATGGGGGGAAAGCTTATCTGTATTTCAGATAAGTTCTCAGATGTGAGACTGCATTTTCTTCAGGCATAGTATGGCATTTTACATACTAATGCTGATTGTAAAACATACAAATGTAAAACAATATTCCTGATGTCTGTCCTCAGCATTGCCTTTCTCATATCCTCTTTTTCTTCTGTTTGTCATAAAGCATTGACCTGACATTAATATAAAATTTGATGTTGTCTTGATTCTGACCATTAGAATATCTATATTTCCCTTTGCAGATAACCTTTAGATCAGTGGTCCTCACAATACGGCCCGCGGGCCACATACTGTATTTGTTCCCATTTTGTTTCTTCACTTCAAAATAAGATATATGTAGTGTGCATAGGAATTTGTAGTTTTTGTTTTTACTATAGTCCGGAATCCAATGATCTGAGGGACAGTGAACTGGCCCCCTGTTTAAAAAGTTTGAGGACCCCTGCTTTAGTTGTTCTCCTATTTATTTATTCTCCTATTATTTATTCATTTGTTCTCCTTTTTTTT
>PVKC010047702.1:0-11020 GCA_004027635.1 Crocidura indochinensis | reverse complement strand
AAGGCCAGAAACTCACACCACAAGCTGTTCACCCACAAGCCAGTTGCTCCACCACTTGGAACCACGAACCAAGATGGCAGCTCCTCCTCCATGCCTGCTGAGTAGCCTTTATTGGGAAAAACGAAGCCCACCCCCAAGGGAAGAGGGGAAAAAGCCAGATGAGGAAGCAATGGGAAACATCTTTTAAGCATGTAAAACAATAGAACCAATTGAGAGACATCTAATTAAAAGGCAATATGAGGACCAATCTAAAGGCCTCTATCGAGACCGCTCCATATCCTTATTTTTGTCCATATCTCACTATGTCCATTAGAAACAGAGACAGAAGGACAGAGATTTTAAGGATCTAGCCAACACCGTTTAGATTTTTGAATGAAGCTGTCCAGAATCTGGACATTTGGGTCAAAAGCAGACATTATGGGACCTTTGCTCAAGGATCCTCAGTCCTATTTTTCTTTCTTTCAACGTACTAGGTTAGCCTTGCTCAGACTGGCTCAAACTATTAAGCATTATCTCTTTTTGCCTAAAATCAACTAAGTTTTCATATAATCCTCATTTACAAAACACCTTTGCAGCCATGCTAAGATACTACTTTTACCCACTCTTTGCATCGTGTTTACTTACTGACTAACGAAGTGGACATGCAAAACTGGTCATCATTGACTCTCCAGGTCAGTGCTCATAGCTCTACTGATCTATTTATTGCTGAAAGAATTGGGCTGAAGTACTTTTCCCACAGTAGATTTAATAATCAGCAGAGGCAAGAGAAGAATATGAGCCCATCGAATGTGGCTCTTCAACCTTTTCTCCAACATTTTCCACAGATGAATGAAGGACTGATAGATTAATTTTAACTCACTATGTATTCCTCTACTTACTCAGGCCTAAAGAGTGCCAGAGAGCAAGACTACAGCAAAGTGGTCCTTTCCCTCAAGAAGCACATTGGTATGGAGCCTGATCATGTAGTGATGCTAAGATACTGGAGTTCTAGTGGTGCTCAGCTGTGGATCTCCTGGGGTTCAATGGTCCAAAGCTATTCATCTTCTGGTGACCCAACAGATATCTGATGGGTATCTCTGTTGGCATAGTAGTGCTCAGATGCATGTTGCATAGTCCTTAGATGTGTGCTTCAGTCAGGAGGGGCAGAGAGAACACTGGTCTTGGAAAGCAATGGTCTGAGAGTCAGAGAATTGAGTTCTGATCCTGGCTCTATTACTAAGCACTATCTTGCCTTGTTTGGTTCATGATTTCGACAACCGATTCACTTCTTCTCTGAAGTTCAGTTTATTTTTTAATTAAATAATTTTTTTTTGGTTTTTGGGTCATACCTGGCAGTGCTTAGGGGTTACTCCTGGCTCCATACTCAGAAATTGCTCCTGGCAGGCACGGGGGACCATATGGGGCACCGGGATTTGAACCAATGACCTTTTGCATGAAAGGCAAACGCCCTACCTCCATGCTATCTCCAGGGCCCCATTTTTTATTTCTACTCATTGTTCATACACCTGTTTGGTCTTGGTAATATATCTTTATTTGAGCACCATGATTATAAGCATGATTGTAGTTGGGTTCAGTCATAAAAAGAACACCCCCTTCACCAATGCAACCTTCCCACCACCAATGCTCCCCATCTCCACCCCTCCTGCCTGTATTCAAGACAGGGATTCTACTTCTCTCACTCATTGACATTGCCATGATAGTTGTCAGTATAGTTAGTTCTCTAATTGCACTCATCACTTCTTGTGGTGAGTGAAGTTCAGTTTATCTGAAAAATAAGATGAACTGAAATGGTAGCTAAGGTCATTTCAAGAGACTCACACTCGGGATTGTCTTGAAATACATGCAGGCCTAGGATTAACACCTCATGTGCATTGTCCGAGTCCTCACTCTTCCAGGCAGATAATACCATTCTGTTTCTGGCTGAGAAAATTGAGATGAAACAGCTGGAAACCTTCTTGGTTCCTTTCCATTAGAAAGGGACAATTGATACTTCCTCCTGGTCATGTTGATTTTGAGGCCCAAATGTTAATATCGATATTGCATTTTCTCTTTAGAGGACCTTGATGAATGGTTGAGTGGGTTAACTTGACTTCACAGTGACTTAGAATTCTCCTTAAATTCTGATTAGGAGCCCTTTTCACTTGGAACCCAGAATGCGGCACAAGCATCTGTGTGGTGAACGTGCCCATGTATTTATGTAGAGGCAACACATGTCAAAATGATACATTCTCCCTTTTGTTTTCATACCATGGTTGGATTCTTAACTGGAACATGTCTACCAGGAGATGAATATAAGCCTGCATTTGATCAAAGCCTTCAGCTTCTGACTGGATTTTGTAGCAGAATACATTATTTTCATAGGCCTACTTGTGGTCAATTAAATATCATTTGTTATAGGTCTATGGGACTGAGTTTCTGGAGAAGTTGGAGTAGAACTGAGCAAAGCACATTAGCATATGTCAGTTCAAGGCCTGGCTATGCCCCAGTCACCAAGGTTGTATGATGGGCTAAACTGTGTGTGTACTATGTCACAGGCTATCCAGGGCCATATGTCTGGCTTCTCACTTGCCAACCTGTCTTGAGGACTCTGCTTCCTTCTCTGTCATATGAGAGCAACCCTGCCTTGGGACAGTTGGGAGCATCAGTGACTGAACAGAGTTTAAGGCAGGTGAGGCACACGGATGACTTGAGGCTTCCTCAGTCAACAATTTCTTTTTTTTAATTAATATCTTTATTTAAACACCGTGATTACAAATATAATTGTAGTTGGGTTTCAGTCATGTAAAGAACATCCCCCTTCACCAGTGCAACATTCCCAACACCAATGTCCCAAATCTCCCTTTCCCCACTGCACCCACCTGTACTCTAGACAGGCTTTCAACTTTCCTTATTCATTCACATTGTTAGGATAGATCTCAATGTAATTATTTCTATAACAGCACTCATCACTATTTGTGGTGAGCTTCATGTGATGAGCTGGATGCAGAATAGTCTAACTCATCTATGGATTTTAAGAAAATTGAAAGACATTTTTGCAATAATTCTCAGAGACAAAAGAGAGGCAGTTGGAACAGCCAACAATTTCTTATAAATGAATTTAACTTTAAGCAAATGATGGACTTTGAAATGAAAACAAGAGGCATTGAGCCACTGACTCAAGCTTATGACAATGTCATCCAAAATAATGAATCTCCCCGGGAAGAAACTCTAAAGAAAGTGTCTGAAGTAGGGGCCCGGGAGATAGCATGGAGGTAAGGCATTTGCCTTTCATGCAAAAGGTCATCGGTTTGAACCCCGGTGCCCCATATGGTCCCCCGTGCCTGCCGGGAGCAATTTCTGAGCATGGAGCTAGGAGTAACTCCTGAGCACTGCTGGGTGTGACCCAAAAACGAAAGAACAAACAAACAAACAAACAAAAAAAAGAAAGTGTCTGAAGTTGAGTCTGGCTTATGAGAAATCCGCAAATGTTTTCTTTTTACATAGCATCGAAAATACACATTAAATTAAAGTTAGATTAGGTCTGAGTGATAGTACAGTGATAGAGCATTTGTCTTGCATGCAGTAGATCTGGGCTAGACCTGGTTGTTCCATATGGTCCCCCTAGCCAGGAGCGATTTCTGAGTGCATAGCCAGGAGTGACTCCTGAGTGTCACTGGTGTGGCCCTAAAACAAACAAACAAAGTCAGATATAAACACCCAAGTCAAAGTCAACGACAATAGAATCAAGAAACTCAAACTACAACAAGCTGAACACAAAATGGATTTGTTAAACTAACAGTTTAGGGGACTAAGTGTGGAGGTATGGAACACATGCTAAAAATGATGGTGAAGGAAGGTCAACATTGGTGGTGGAAATGGCCCTAATTAATTGTCACTATGTGCCTGAAATACAACTGTGAAAGACTTGTATTTCACAATGGTCTCAATAAAACATTAGAAAAAGAAAATGCATTATTTTAACTTTTCTTGAGGCAATTTCTATTACCAAGACACTATCTTTCTCTATGTTGAAATAGTTTTGAGTTAACTATAAAGCCATAGAGAGTTGTGCCAAATAGCTCAGCTGCATCATATGCCCCCCCCGAATTTTTATTATAGCATTATGTTTTATCAAGTTGCTCATAATACAATAGTTTCAGGCATTAAATATTCAAATACCAATGCCACCACCAATGTGACCTTTCCTTCACCATTGTTCCCAATCTTCCACCCTAGTCTGCATCCATGCTGGCACAAATAGATTTACTTCATATTGTTTGTTACAACACAAAGGCAAAACTTATATAACAAGTCAATGTGAAATGCTTGTTATATCCTGTCAATGCAATTCTTGCTGATGGCTGCTTCCAAGGGCCTTGAGAGTATTTGCACAAGGTCATCTTCTTCCATTCTCCTGAGATGGCCCTGCTGGAGGGGCTCTCCCGAGGTGGATCAAACCTTTTCCCATTTTGTCTGCAGAAGAGCACAATGAGAACAACTGGAAAGCCAGATTCATGACAAACCAGAGCCACTGCAATGAGGTGGGACTGCTGTTTAGGCCTGGGTCTAGGAAACAGGGTGAGTTGGTATTGGGGAAGGAAGACACCCAGCTAGTTAGGTTAGTACACATGAGTTAAATTGACTTGAATGCATTCTCAGCAATTCTTCTGTGCTGTGCTAGCTACTGTTCTAAAGATATGAATAAACAATGATTCTTCCTCACTCCCAAACTTGGCAGAAGGTGCTAGAGAGATTGAGTCTCTTATTTGCAATTCTGGAGTTCAAAGGATCCTGAAAAAAAAAACAACAACAGAATTTTGGAAGGTTTGTATATACTTATTAGTGGCAAAACCTAATTAAAAAAAACTTTAAGCACTATGGTTACAAACATGTTTGTAGTTGGGCTTTAGTTATAGAATAGAATGCTCTCCTTCACCAGTGCAACATTCCCACCACTGATGTCCCCCAATTTATCCTCTCCCACCCCCTGACTGTATTCCAGACAGGCATTCTATTTCTCTCACTCACAACCATTATCATGATAGTTGTCAGTGTAGTTATTTCTCTAACTGGACTCACCACTCTGTGGTAAGCTTAATATCGTGAGCTAGTCCTTCCAGCCCTCATCTCTATTGTCTTAGTGTATTAGTACAATAGTGCCTTTTATTTTTCTTAAAAACCATAGATTAATGAGACAAACTATTCACAGTCTACTGATTCATGTAGTGTCAATGACCATAGAATAACTTAGATTCTGTGTTCACATCTTAGTCATGACTTCCTGCCTAAGACTACTGGGCATTGACCAGATCTCTGGCAGAAACTTGCACCTTTCCTAAATCTCTCAAATCCCAAGCTTTAAATACTGACTTAGGTGTGGCCCTGGAGACCCTATTACTTTTGGGGTGCCTATGAAGACCCCTGAACCCCTTTGGGTGTCCCTCTTGGTCTCAGGTACTTGAAGTATTGACTCATTGATCCTACCCTAATCAATATTTTTACTCCATTCCAGGGTGTGATCTGTTAATGGTATATTGGATTATTCTCTACTTGGTATTCTTCTCCCACCCTATGGTGAGATCTGGTTCTTGTCAATAAAAGCAGGGGTCTGAGGAAGACAGAGGCTCATTCTACTTCCACTGAGCCGCATTCTATCACAGGAGCAGAAAGCTTCGGTGGTTGAATTCCTTGCTTGAGCACTGGATTTCCGGGACCCATTCTTGTACCTCTTCATTGTGTGGATTATTTCCTGCATCGACATTTGCTTTCAGGCCTGCATCTCAACAGACCCTCATTTTGGAGCTATAGGCTCCCCCAACAGATGCTCCACTGACACTGGAGTATGGACAACACCACATCCTAAAGTTCTAGCACTACTCTGCTGATCTGGTTAGCCAGCATGCCTGCTTGGGAGCTCTCCCTGTAATGAAGAAATCCTGAGTAAATAAATAAAATAAAAGTCATTGCCTGTCCGGAAGATACAAGCTTTCTCTTCCAGAGGGGGAATTCTAGAGCTTGCTTTCCTGGCATGAGTAGGACCAACACAGTACAGTGGCATGAAAGGGGCGGAGAGAAAGTTCACCCCTTCCTGAAAGCTCGGTGACAAGTGTACTAATGAGGAGGTGCTCAGCTTAGTGCTCATTGAGTATAATTACTTGAGAGGCAGATGGACAGACATCTGTCTATGCCACTCTAAAGGGCATTGTGAAGACTGAAATACTCTTGTTGTCTTCTTTCCAGGGCCAGTGTGGATGCAATAGTTGCAGAGGTTTTTGGGAGACTATCCACACAGGAGCTTACTGTATATTTGGAGTGATTTGCTTTTCCATATGCTGTCCCCAATTTTTTCTTTCCCCTACAACTCATTCTTGCTAATGAAAAGGAAGGTGCCTTTTATTTACAGGTTTGTCAAAGGCAGTAATCCATTACTGGGGGGGGAGGGGTAATTGCTTGAGTAATCTCACCTCATTGGTTTTCAGCAAAGCCTTCCAGGTTGACAGCTCGCAAATTGAAAATTAAATGCAGTATAAAAGCTATTAACTAGACTTGGCTGTCTCGTGACGGGGCATTGGGTTAATGCTTGGAAATCCTGACTGTCCCCCTTCTTTTTCTTTGCATAAAAATCAAAAACTTTTATTCTCTGCAGGATGCACTGCAGGATAACTGATAGGACTATTTCTTTTTTAAATTTTAATAAATTTGTAATTGAATCACACTGCAATACAGTTACAAAGTTATTCATGATTGGGCTTCAGTCATACAACGTACAACATCCTTCACCGATGCACATTTCCAGACACCAATGTCCCCAGTTTCCCTACTGTCTTCCTTCTTGCACTCCCCACTGCCAACCTCTTTGGCATTTTTCTTTTCTTTTTTGTTTTGTTTTTTGTTTTTGTTTTTCACTGAAGTCAGCTTGCCTTTATTCCATGGCCCTGTGCACCATGAGCCTCTTTCAAGCTCTCTGCTGCTTCTCTGTTCCTGCTTTTTTTCTGCCTCTCCTCCCTACCTCTTTCTGCTTCTCTCTCGCCTCCCTCCAGCCTGACTTTTTTCTTCTGTCTCTCTGTCTCTCTCTATACATATATGCATATATGTGTATGTGCATATATAGTATGTGTATATATGTATATCTTCCTTTTGTCCTTTTTAGACACTGTGGTTTACAATATCGTTACTGAAAGGTTATCTAGAAGGAGCACTCTTTCTGATAACACTCTTTCTCCTGGACTGGCACTTCCTTTTGCATCTTTGGAATTTGCTGGCTAACATGTCCTCAAGAGGAGTGAGAGAACCAAGGATGTGGTAAACAGATGTCTTTCAGACACCTTTCTATATTCTTTCAATTTCCCTTTTCTTCCCAGCATCTCCATTGCCTCTACCCCAATCCTTGACTTCCTACCCAAATCCTTGACTCTCTCTTTCTCTCTCTTTCTCTCTGTCTGTCTCTCTCTGTCTTTCTTTCTGTCTCTGATCACATCTATCTAAACACCCACTTCGTCTACTTCTGCCTCCCCCTCTTGCACATGATTATATTCAGGCTTTCTAAGCTTGATTTAACAACTTCAAGAGCAGAGCCTGTGTTCTGCTCACATGTGTGAATGGGGGTTGTGGTATGGGCCACATGAAAGGGGGTGGCTGTGAAGGTGGGAGCCCTTTGGGCATGACACATCTCTATAGTTTGGACATGTCTTGGAGTAACATTCCTAGATTTGTGACTTGGCTTCCATCTACATCTATGTAGTGCTGAGATTAATCTAACCCCTTAATGTTTTACTTTTCTTATTGGTAAGAATAGAGACAATGGTCTCATACAATGTTGAGAGGATGTAATGAAATGACTTTAACAGAGAGCTTATACCATGAACTGTCAAGATAAAACACTTAGTTTTACTTACAGGGACTCCAAGGTCTCTGCCTCTGCACTACCTCTTCTCACAGCTTTGAAATACTGGATTTTAAGGCAGTAGAGGCTGGAAAAAGTACAGGATTTGACCAAGGTTTTGAACTCCACCATTGATAATTCTGTGACCTTAAACAAGTTAATGTTCTTTTTGGGTCTCTATCTTCATCTCTTAAAACATGACTTATTCAGGGGTCAGAGAGATAGCACAGTGGTAGGGCATTTGCCTTGTAAGCAGCCGATTCAGGAAAGATGGTGGTTCAAATCCAATATGGTCCCCTGAGCCTGCCATGAGTGATTTCTGAGCATAGAGCCAGGAATAACCTCTGAGTGCCACCAAGTGTAACCCAAAGAGCAAAAAAAAAAAAACATAAAAAGATGGTTTATTCCAAGCACAGTACTAGTCTGTGCCTGCCCCTGAAATGTCCTTCACTTTCTTTGCACCTTTCCTTAGTGCCATCAGTTCTAAACTATTTACAATTAGCTCCACATCTTCTCTGTACTCTGTTTTGTGTGATGGTTAAAAAAAAAAGAATACACAGTAGGGGCCCCTGACTCCACAGTCCAACTCCATCCATCCCCAGCCATTTTTTGTCTTGCCTCTAGAAGATTCCAGGAACTTCTTCCTTCCAGAAAATACTTATCTGTCCTGCCTCATTCTCAGGCCTCAGAGTGGCTGGTGGCACATCCCTTGGGTCCTTCTCCAGTCCCTGTTGCTCTGCATGCTGTCCCGTTGGTGCTCATTCCAATGCCTTTTATTTATTTTTTAATAATCTCCTGATTACAAAAGCTATTCAAACTTATTATAAAAATATGTAACACAGTTAGAGAAAGGCAGAAGGCACACATAATTCGACTACCCTTGGATAAACATTGTTAATATTTTATTATTTAGCTGCTGGTTTATTTCATACTATATGAATCTCTCTGGCACCTGAGTTCTGATTGCAAGAGTTGCAATAGAGGAAATTCATACAATAAGAGTTTCTGGGTATAAAGCCTCAATATAGATATGAATCTTTCTCTTCACTCCTTTCTGACCTCAGAGTCAGAAAACAGATAGTGGGAAGCAGGAAAATGGTCCCCAAGTCTCTACTCTGATTCTCACAAAGTATGACTATATCTAGTTTTATGGCAAATGCAAACTAAAGTTGCAAATGGGATCAGGATACAGTCAGTTGACCATAAATGAGAAAAACTCAGGCCATAGGGTCAACTCCAGGTGGCCATGAGAACATCAGAATTGGGAAGCAATGAGAAGACAGAAACGAGGGAGGGATATTTGGGGCTTTGGTGGTGGGAATGTTGCACCGGAGAAAGAGGGGGGTGTTCTTTACATGACTGAAACCCAACTGCAATCATACTTGTAATCTAGGTGTTTAAATAAAGATATTAATATAAAAGAAAAAGAGGAACAGTTTTACTATAAAAATAAAAGAGAAGACAGAAGTGGAAGGGACAGTTATGTGAGCAGTTACTGCTGGCCCTGGGGATCGAAAAGGTAACCCTGAGCCAGAAAGGGGGCAGGAAAGGGCAAGAAAGGAAATTTTCTTAGAGGCCCCAGGTCAGGTTGAAACTTCACCAGTATTTCTATTTGACCTCTTTGAAATCTGGTTTAGATTTCTGAACTATAGAAATAAGAGAAAACAAATTCATATTGCTTTAGATAGCTATGTTGGGCAGGGTCCTCAGTCTTTTCTTCACTTTTGTTGACACAAAACCACTGCCTCATGCCTACAGGGTTGGCCAGTTTGACTACCCTCTTGTGTCTGTTCCTCTGGAATTTTGCAGCCTGGATAAAAATTTAAAAGTGTTTGCTGCAGTGTCTGGGCAGGTCCCCGAAGCTGTGGGCTGGATGCCCAGGGTAACCAGGGCAGGTATAATTCGACAAGGTGATGTACCATCACAACATTACTGCTGAAATCAGCTGGTTTTTCTGTTTCTGCTCATCTCCTGCTTCTTTTATTATTTCTGGACCAAGTACTGACATTTCCAAAATATTTGATCATTTATGTGATAAGTTCTTTCAATGGAAGCTGTCTTATTTCAGGTAAGGGTGGGCTTGCTTTGAAAGCCACGTTAGGGACCTGCATTTGAATTATGCTCCTCAGTTGTTCTCATCACTACAGCCTGTGTGCATTTATTTAAAATTTATTTATCTCTCAGGGTGTCAGCGAAACAAATGGTGTTGCTTGAAAGGTCACGCTTGAGTTTCCTCTGAAGTGATTGGGTTTTTTATAGTCTCCATTATTTCTCAGGCATTCTTTTTTTGAATGTGTGACTATTGATTATGTTGGAAATTGATTTGGTAGAAAATAATTTTGGGGATCCTGGCAGCTTGAAGCCCACAGGAAAGGCAATGCTGAAGCTTCCTGCTTCTGTGGGAGCCAGTGAGTCTGGTAAAGCTTTGGTCCTTGTGGAAGGGTTTTAGGCTAGAGAGATCACATTATCCCCAAAGCTCCCCTTCAAAGCACAGCTCTTGTACCTGACAAACAGAAACTATTCAGACGCTCTGGCATGGAGTTGGATGGGCTTCTTATACGGCTACATTGAGGAGCATTTGTCTTCCATTCTTCCTTCTGCACTGTTTCTTCAGCAAGCATCTTCCCAACTCTGCCTCCCACTCACGCTCTGCCTTTCTACAACTTGAAGGAGGTCCCCAGAAACATGGGAGGAGAATATCAGCATTAAATTCAGTTCCCAAAGGATGCTAGAAACTTATGCATTCCCTTGAGCTCCTTAAATTTCTCAGAAAGTGATAGACCCGGATGTCCAAGTCTGTGGCCTAGGAAAGGTGTCTGCCCCCTTAGCAATTCCCATCCATGGAAGAAGCTAAGATCATGCTGGGGCTCTGGATTGAAGGGAAAACTTAGTGGTCAGGGCAGAGATAATATTCAATACAGGAAAAGGCATCATGCACTTAAGAGTCCTCATGGATTCTTCTAAGTAGAAGGAAAATTTGGGGATGCTTTTTCATAGGGTTTTAAATTCTGGTGCCTAATGCTGAGTCTGCTTGCAAGGAATTGATGATTGTGTGGAGATTATTGTCTTCTTGGGGTGCTTAAAACTCTCTGATTAATAGTAACAGTCACCAAATATTGAGTACCTCAAGAGTTGGGTGGGAGGGCCAACACATATGCC
>PVKC010047701.1:0-11025 GCA_004027635.1 Crocidura indochinensis | reverse complement strand
AAAAAAAAAAAAAAAAAAAAAGCTGTAGTCAAGCTGTAGCAATCACCTACATTCTTTTTTATTTTTTTTTAAGAGATGAGTCTTTTGGGGGTTAGTTACAGCTTCAGTGGTGGAGTACCTACCTAGCCTATGCCTGTTCAATCCCATACTACATGGATCCCTGAGGACCACCACACAGAGCATCACCAGGAGTAGCTATGACATTCCTAACCTACCTACTGGGGGATGTGCCTATTTTTTATTACCTTATAATTAATACACTAATTAGCAAACACAGGGGAAATTTGCCTAAAATTTGTCTAAAAATTTGCCTAAAATGTGTCTAGGGTATATACCATATCTCAGATATATGCTTTATCAATACTATCTTTCAAAGAAAACTTTTTTTGTGTGAAATACTCTGTAATTCCTGTGGGAATTTATGATTTGGGGCAATGTGGTTAGAAGGGAGTGTCTCTTCGTAACTTCGGTTATTAAAAAAATATATTTACCAAGATGAATGAGTTGAAGCCATTTTCTGTCATATGCATATTTTTCCTTTCCATGGTTATTTTTTCTTCCCCCTGGTTCTAAAAGAACTTGAGACTTTTTATTTCTGTATCATTTCTCTCCACTTCCCCCTATATTAATACTCATATACACTCACACTTTCTAAGGTATTCTCACCTTGGCTAGCCAGTTTGTAACTATAGAGAAAGCAAGATCTGTGGGTTTGAGTCAACTGAGAGATGAAGAGACTTAGAGCCTGAAGCTTACAAAACGCAGAGACTTTAAGAACATTTCTTTCCACTTAGCCATGACACTAGCATCAAAATTTGGGTGTGGAGTTACAGAAAAATGAATAATGCTAACAAGTACTTTGTCTTTGTGTGTGTGTGTGTGTGTGTGTGTGTGTGTGTGTGTGTGTGCTAGTGAATGTGAAAATATTAGAGGAAGAGAGTTGGTACGGTCCTTGCTTCACAAATAAAGAAAATACTTACACAAATAATGTGAAAGCACATGGAACATATCTGCTTATTCCTTCAGACCACAGAAAGATGCACACCTATGTTCATTACAGTGTTAACTAAAATTGACAGGATTATAAAACAATCCAAATTTTCAATGAAATTTGGCTAAAGTTGTGGCCTCTATACATGAAGGTGTATTAAAAGTCTCTAAGAAATGATTGAATCCTGCAGTTTGTCAAAGCTTATAAGGACCTGGAGGGCATCATCTTAAGTGAAGTAAGAGAGAAAAGGACATTGCTTCTTTCAACCTTTTGACTAAGATCAAGTGAAGAGAGAGACAAATAGTTTATATGCTCACTCATCTGGAACAGAGAGAGACACAGAGCAAGGGAATAGACAGTAGCAAATGAGACAAGCCCTTTGTCTTTGACTGTGGAACTAAGACAAGCAGTGGGACAGAGAAAAAGGGCAGATGTGGAATGACAGGGAAAGATGGGACATTTCAGTGATGATGATGGTGCAGTAACTATATAATCTAGTTCATAAAAGGTAACACTATTGTAATCATCTAAAAAGAATTTCAAAAATAATACATTTAAAAAGCTGGAAGGACTAGAGGTGAGAACTTGAGAGCAGGGGCACAGAATAATAAAAATGATCCCCTTAGGGTTTCCTCTCCTTCAAGATAGGAAGCCAGGAGGAGTAAGGTTGTGGTGAGTCAGAACTATGTCAGAGACAGTTTGGAGGTTCAGTCAATTACCAGGAATAGCCCACAGACACTGCCAGGTGTGCCCTCCCCTCTAATAAAAGATAAAGAGGGTGCAAGAGAGTCTGAAAGAGGGCAGGGCAAGAGAAAGAGAGAGAGATAGACAGAGAGATACAGAGAGAGAAAGAGAGAGAGAAAGAGAAAGAGAGAGATAGAGATACAGAGAGAGAAAGAGAGAGAGAAAGAGAGAGAGAAAAAGAGAGAGAGAGAGAAAAAGAGAGAGAGAGAGAGAGAACTTTAAAACTGCTCAGCAGGGAAGGATCTCTAACTGCTACGGATACAACACATCAAATTCTGGATGTTCTCAGTCCTCCAAGCATTGTCATGGTCTTCACTGCTCCATGCCAGCATCTCAGCCCTAACTGAACAGCAAGAATACACAGGAACACTATCAAGTCCATCATGAATTCTGGGGCATGAGGAGCTCTAACCATGGTCTGGTCTTTGAAAATGCATCCGTACTTCTAGAAAAACATTGATGCTGCTTCCCATACTTTTCCTGGAAAGGTCAAGATTCGTCCTGAAACAGGTTTTAAGGAACCATGTAACACAGAGAAAGGGGTTAGGGGGTCATTTTCTACTCGATTTTTATCTTCCTCATGTAAGTGGCTGCCAAAACATCTGGAAAAGATAAATAAAGGAAATGTTGACAAGAAGACAGAGAGGGGACTATGGCTAGTAGGTGAGTGCCTCATTCACCCCATAACCATTTAGGGTGACCTTAACCTATAACCCTTATGCAAAATGTGCTGTCAGAGATTCCCCACTTATATGATTGAAGTAATAGAGTTGTAGATTATTATTTTGCCTTAAAAATAAATAAATAAGAGTGTTATTTTTCTCTCATTGGTCCTTTCAAAAAACTGCAATTTCTATTCACATCAGGTAAGTTGGAGAAAGAAATGGGTGGAGGCCAAAGGAGGAAGATTTAGAATTTCATAGTCATGGAGTCGAGTCCAGATGGTTAATGACACAGATGTAAAAATAAACAGCCTTCAAGAGAATCAGAAGAAAAATAGAGTTGACTTGATGATCCAAGAAATCAAAAAAGCTTTCTGTGTCTGAAGCTGCAAATAACTCATAAAAGAAAACTCACATTTTACTACATAAAAATTAAGTTATCAAGGGCTGGAGTGTATAAAACATTTATTTTGCCCACTGCCTACTTGGTTTCAATCTCCAACACTGGTCTCTGAGCACGAAGTCAGTCCCTCTGGGTGAGGTCTCAAAAATGAAAAAAGAAAAAATTAAATTTTCAGAGGATGTAAATGGAGGCTAGGAGATAGTACAGCTGTTAAGGTTCATATCTGGCATACACTCAACTTGAGTTCAATTCCTGGCATCACAGAGCCCCCAAGTATCACTGTGTGCAACTGCAATGCAACTGGATGTCCTGGTACCCTCAAGACCATGGGGCTTGAGCAGCATTGCATCCTCATCCTCTCACATTGAGCTGAGAGACCAGTAGCCAGAATTACCAATAGGCCTTTTAATCTTTAAAGCACTACTAGTATTCATTCTAATTACAACCCTGCACCCCAAAAAAGAGATTGTAGCTAAAGTTCTAAAGCACAGTAAAGTTCCTAAAGCACAGTGGGGAAGAAATTGGCTGCAATGTACTTATATATACATACATACATATATACATACATACATAACTGCATTGGTACTTTTTTTGTTTGTTTGTTTTGTTTTTGGGTCACACCCGGCAGTGCTCAGGGGTTACTCCTGGCTCCATGCTCAGAAATTGCTCCTGGCAGGCACGGGGGACCATATGGGGCACTGGGATTCGAACCGATGACCTTTTGCATGAAAGGCAAACGCCTTTCCTCCATGCTATCTCCCGGGCCCCGCATTGGTACTTCTTATGACATGAAGACCCACTACAGATTTCTACAGAGAGACTCCACAGGGAAATGATTTTGCTGTGTCTCTGAATTTCACCAGGATTCTTGGAGAGAAGCAGACACTCAACATATAACTTGTTTTCAAAACTATGAACTGTGTATGACTACACACATCATCATTATTACTCATTATATCAGATTTACAGGTTTTATGTCAGGATTTCCATTTTAGCAGATAGAAAATTAAGTACAGTGATAGGTGGTAGAGTGTGAGCTTCAAATTCAAAGCTGCTGCCCTAGATCCAGAGAGTTGGTACTATAGAAAGGTACTTGCTTTGCACATGATTTCACAACATTGAGATTATTTTGTACACTCCTCTGACCTAAGTTTGATCATCAGCATCCCATATGGTGTTCCTAGCTCCAGAGCTAGGAGAAAGCCCTGAGCACTGCCAGGTGTGGCCCTCAAAACAAATAAATAAAAATGTTGCCTGCCAAAGCTATATCCTACTTTCCCCTTTTTGTTGCCTGCCTTCTAAATAAGTGCTTTTTACCATGGGGAGAGCAAATGAACCTGAAAAGAGTCTATAGTTAATCCCATGACAATATACTTCAAGGGTGGAGAAACACTTTACCTCTTAGGCAAAGGAAATTCCTTTTCCAATGACCCCAATATTTACTGTGCATCTGCAGGAGGGGGGAAAAAAAGCACAAAACTTTTTTTTCATTAATTTTATTTACTAAGTATTTTTTTTGTTAAGTTCATTATTGTAGTTTGGCTATTGAAGTGGATATCTCCATTTATATTTATTTATTTATTTTCTTGTTTTCTTTTCTTATTGTGCTTTGCCACATTTTTTTAATCTCAATACAAGGGCTTTTATATGGTGCTTACTCCCCACCCCCTTTTTTCTTTTTCTTTTCTTTTTTTTTTTGAATGTTCACTAGATACTTTGACAGTGCTTTATGTACTGTTGTGGTGCTTCACCTCCTTTTTTCCCTACGTCTCTCAAACCAAGGATGAAAGTTTCTAGAAGGACTCCGCCCATTTCCGGAGTAGTTGACTTTTTTATTTTTCTTTCTCTTCTTCAGGTTATTACTTTTCTCTTCTTCAAACAAAACCACATAACTTGAACTAACTAGTCCCACATCCCAATTGGGGGAGGGGGAGGATAAGGGAAGTACCAAGACCAAACAGGTGTAGGACCACTAAGTAGTTAGCTAGGCACAGAGGGGACCACTTATCCTGGCAGCCCCGGGGGTGAGGGAGGAGGATATGGGAGGTAGGACGGGAACGGAGGCAGAGGGAGGACAATTCAATGACGGGAATTCCCCTGATTTTATGTTAACATGTACCTAAAATATTATTGTCAACAATATGTAAGCCACTATGATTAAAATAAAAACTATATTAAAAAAAGAAAAAATAATTAAGTGCTTTTTAAATATGATTATGAGGCAGGAAAAATATTTGACCTACTTAATGAGAAATGTGACTATTTCCTCGCTATGCAACATTTCTTGAACCGACATAGCAGGGCCTGGGAGATAGCATGAAGGTAAGGCGTTTGCCTTTCATGCAAAAGGTCATCGGTTCGAATCCCGGTGCCCCATATGGTCCCCCGTGCCTGCCAGGAGCTATTACTGAGCATGGAGCCAGGAGTAACCCCTGAGCACTACCGGGTGTGACCCCCCCAAAAAAAAACCAAAATAAAAAAAAAAGAACCCACATAGTACCAGTGCTAATGGAACCGCTATCTTGGTGGAGGAGTTGAAAACTGTACAAAGATCCTAACACTAACTTGCCAACTGAGGGACTGGGGGTAAAACACTTCACTTGCATGATTACCCAGATTTGAGCTTGTCTAGGGGTGATCTCTGAACACAGAGCCAGGAGTAAACCCTGATCAGAGCTGGATGTGGCCCCAAATATCCCTCCACCCCCCCCAAATAAAATTTAAAAAGAATTTTTTTGGGTCACACCCGGTGATGTTCAGGAGTTACTTCCTAGCTATGTGCTCAGAAATCCCTCCTGGCTTGGGGAAGCCAGGGGATCTCAAACAGTGATCTGTCCTAGGTCAGTGCATACAAGGCCACTCTGGCTCACCAAAAAGAAATTTCTAAGTGACATACTGTTAAGCCTGATCCAAGCCTCAGAAACCTTATCAGTCAAAGAGGGATAATAAAATTGAGCACACAGAAAGGTTAACTTGTTCAAGGTCACACAACAGTAACCATCAGAGCTAAGATTCAGACCAAAGCAGCCCATATTTTGAGCTGCATCCTACATTGGGCTGATATAATATCTAGAGATAATGAATGTAAGGTAACCTTGAAGGGATAAATTGGATACATTGAGTGAAAGAAGATAAACCTTAAAGTTATAATCCCATTTCTTTGTAAAAGAATCATAAAACCAAGAGCTTGATAAAGACATCAAGATTGCCTAGGTGTGCCCTGCTAACCTGGTGTCTAGTTTTAAATTTCTCTAATTTAAAATGTATACTTAAAGGACTGAGAGCTAACTCAAAAGGTTAGTCCATGTGTTTTGCACACTGGAGGCCTTTGCTAGATCCTTGTACCATACGGTTCCCTGAATTGCACCACTAATAATGGCCTCTGCACACTAAACCAGGAGTATCCTTTGAACCTGATGGAATATGACCCCTGAACAAATAAACAAAACAGAATATTTGCAGACTAATCTTCCTTTCCTTTCTACCCGCTTTATGCAAGAGTATATAGTATTAGAGTACTGATAAATGGCTCAAAGTCAGTAAGTCCACACTTAGAGTCACACTTAGTATCCAGCTAGCTCCTTTAAAAAAATAGCAAAGAAGAAAACATAATTGCATCCATTGGGGTGGAGTTACTGGCATAAACAGTAATGAATCATCAACTAGTTTGCAAAAAAGATAGCAATCCGTAAAACCTCAACTCAGCACCTCTTTTATCTCACTGGCCAGAAGCCAGGAGAACTAGTGCTAATGATGTGTTTTAATATCTCTCATGTACTTTTCATACCTCAGTGAAGTATTTGATCACTGATGAAGTCAGCAGTTGTTCACATATCTCAATTAGCTTATCTGCCAGAAAATATCTTCATACTCTAATTTATTTGGATTTGTTTTTCTAAACCACTTGAGAGAAGGTTTCACTTTTTATATCATTTCATGGTTTAGAACTTCAGTTTGTATATTTTGAGTTCAAGAAGAGTTACATAGAAGCAGAACAAGAATCAGATGTAGAACATTTAACATTGACACAGTGCTTTTTCTCAAGTCTGCTGTTCACAGTGCAGAGCCATCAACTGTCCTAGTTCTGTAGCATTTCCCCTTTCAGTACAGGACTCCAGCCATGTCCTATACAGAACTTATCCTAGTTTCTTTTTCCTCTGGAACATATCTGTTTCTCCTGGTCTGATGTGACCTAGGGATTTCTTTTTTTTTTATTAATATCTTTATTTAAACACCATAATTACAAATATGATTGCAGTTCGGTTTCAGTCATGTAAAGAACACCACCTTCACTGGTGCAACATTCCCACCTCCAATGTCCCAGATTTCCCTCCTCCCCACCCCATCCCCACCTATATTCTTTACAAGCTTTCCATTTCCTTTATTCATTTACATGGTTATGATAGTTCTCAGCGGAGTTATTTCTCTAACTGCATTCACCACTTTATATGGTGAGCTTCATGTTGTGAGCTGGACCTTCCAAGATCTAGGAATTTCTTAAAAAAATGCTGGTTTTCATTGTACAGCTAGTTCTTGATTAAGGTTTTGTTTCTTTCCTAATCTCTGGATCCAGAAATCATTTGTTTGCCTGAATAATGCAGAAACAATATGCCTGGGCATCATATCCAGAGGCACCTGATGTTGATCAGGAGATTTAACTTGCTCATCCCATGAAACTATCTGAGGTTTCACTTAATATGATGGCCACTGGCACTCCTTCTATGAGGAGCCTCACTGATGACCTCCCCATGGCTGCACTCAGAGTCCATCTATGTGGAGACCACACTTTTTGCAGATTGCTTTTGACCCACAGCTGCAAACTGAGGGCATGACTCTTCCTGCCCTATTGGGAACGCTGGGATGAACTTCCCACCAGTTTGGGCAAAGAGCTCTTAGCACCCTGTTCCACAGGCTCTCCAATCCAATGCACCTTTCTCTCTCCCTCCTGCACTTGGAAAGTGGCTTTTGGAAAGTCAGTTCTGTTTTCTCTGGTTCATAGCCTTTATACCCCTCAGAGGAGTGTCTTCCAGTTCTAGTTCTCTCATATTTCTGTCCTATCTTGCAGGAACTGAACTTAAACAGAGCAATCTTGAGGAAAGTAGCTGAGACAAGAATTGGAACCATTTCTTCATTGCTGGTGCGTGCAGAGGAAGCCATTCTGAGTGGTAAGTAGCCCAGTTGCATAGGATTTTTCTGGTGGTGATCAGGAAAAGTGCCTTGATACAGGGAATGGCAAGATAGCATGATGTGGTAGGCATTTAAAAAGATGCAGGAAGAGGGATGCTTATGAAAAATAGGCTTGTTCCCTCAAAGCTGGTAGATACTCTGCAGATGAATGAGGGACTTGAAGTCTGAGACCCGGTGACTTGTGAGAGTCTGTCACAGTAGCAGCTTACAGAAAGGCCCCAATTCTAGCACTCTAAGAGCCATCAGACTGATCAGTGAATAAAAACCTATTCAGTGGATGATTAGATTGCCCCTATTTCACACCTGAAAAAAGTGCAAGTCTGGGGACCTGAGAGATAGTATGGAGGTAGTGAGTTTGCCTTGCATGCAGAATGATGGTGGTTTGAATCCCGGCATCCCGTATGGTCCCTGAGCCTGCTAGGAGCTATTTCTGAGCCTAGAGCCAGGAGGAACCCCTGAACAATGCCGGATGTGACCTAAAAACCAAAAAAGAAAAAAAAAAAAGAAAATGCAAGTCTGGGGATCTTGCTTTTATTCATAGTTGTTTTTTTTTCCCCCTTGGGTGGAAGAGGGTGTCTTTGAAAAACACCCAGTGGTGCTTGAAGCTTACTCTTGATTCTGTGCTCAGATCATTCCTGGTAGTGTTTAGGGGATCATATTTTATATCAGAGATTAAAATAGGGTCAGATACTTGCAAGACAAGTACTTTAACCCATGTACTAGTTTCCTGGTTCTTGGTCAGGTCTGCCTACCTCCAAAGCCCCTATTTCTGCATATATATTTGCATGAATACATGAACTTTACAGAAGAGACCAACGCCTGTGCAGAGTATACTATTAGACCATATTGTGGTGTATCCTTCTTGTCCACTCCTCACTGTAATTTTGACACCTTTTTTTTTTCTGATCCACCTCTAGAATTCTAAGAGTAATAGGTCAGATGTTAACAAACAGAGCAAGCCATTCAGTCATACTTATAGGATATATGAAACTTCTATCTTTCACTATGAAAATAAATTCTTTTATATAACCACTAAAATAAATGTTTTTCCTTTTAAAGGAGCAATAGTTGTGTGCCTGTTCACATAGAGAAAGGTGATTGGTGAGAATGGTTTTACTGAGCCATATTTTGCAAATGTTTAGGTAATATTGTAAACAATAATTATATCACTTTTGAAGATTAGACAAAGCACAGTAGGAAATTTTACAGGTGTGTTGAAAAGTTGGTGAATAAAATATTAACAATTTATCATAGGACCAAGAATTTTTAAAATCATACATATACATATAAAAGTTATTAAAAATCCTCAGACATTATTTAATTTTATCTTCACAATAACCCTGAATTAGATATGACCAATATTATACACCTATTTGTGTATGAAAAAAATCACATTCTTGTATAAACAGAAAAACTAAAGAAATAAAGTAAGTTAAAGTTTTCAGGCATTAAAAGAAATAATTTGAAACTTGGCAAAAGGAAATCAATCTGAAAATACCTACTGTTTTACTTGGAAATTTTTATTTTATAATATTTAATGATCACTAAAATATCAGCCAGTGTTCCCAACCTCCAAGAAAAACTCACCTAGATCCATATTCCTTTTGCTATTCTTTGTAAGTAGGATTTAATAAACAGCACTAACACAGGTTCCATCCTTTGACACTATTTAAAATTGTATGTGGCTTTTTAAACCTTTTAGGTTGCTATGGGGTTAATTAAAAATGAGATAGAAAAACAGTAATCCTAGATGTGTTTTGTTTGGGAAGTAGAAGAAAGGTGTTGTTATTTTTCCCAATAGGAATGCTTCCTATAATGTTTCAATGGAAATTCTGAGAAACTTTAATGGACAATACTTTATGCTTTTCTTAAGCAAATGGTATTTTGGGAGATATTTCTTTCATTTCATGATTCTCCCTATCTCAAAGCATAGCCTATGTTTTAAGGTCAATTTTGTTTTAGCAGTTACATGTCTTTCCTTGATATAGATATTTCTTATTATAACAAATATACCTCATTCACACAGTACATAGTCGGGTTTGTTAATTCAATTACACTATCACTACATGAATAATATATGTCTTTTTCTTCTTTATTCTTTTTGTTTTTGCAGTGCAAGGCAGGTGCTACACCTTTAAGCTATCTGTTTTTCATTTTCTTTGAAGGACTTCTTTTTCTCCTTCTCCTTCTCTTTCTCTTCCTTCTCCTGCCCTCTCCCCTCCTTCACCTCCTCCTCTCTCTACTTTTGCTGTACTGGAGAACAAACCCAGGAACAAACAGACAGACAAAAAAAGACACACACACACACACACACACAGACACACACACACACACACACACCACGTGCCCTGCTGCTGAGCTACATCCCAGTTCTGTCATCCTATAGTAAAAACAGGATTGTAAAAATAATTCATCTTCTAAAAAAGAGGGGCAAAACAATAGTATAGTAAGTAGAGTGCTTGCTTTGCTCATGGCTAGCCCGGGTTTGATCCTTGGCATCCCATATATGGTCTCCTGACCTGTCAAGAGTGATTTCTGAGAGCAGAACTGGAAATAACCCCTGAGCACTGCCAAGTGTGATCTAGAAACAAAAAGTAAAGGAAAGAAAAAAAATTTTTAGAATATATATTCTAAAATAATTTGAGATCAATTCTTTTTAAATTATTTTTATTTAGCTGTTTATAGTGGTTACAAAGTTGTGCATAATAGTTGGTTTTTACTCACAACGTTGTTCCTGACTGAATTACATTTATACAACCTTCACCAGTGCACATTTCCCTCTCTCCCTCCTCGAAGCCCTCTTCTCTTCCTGTCTCTGGGGCACATATTTTTCTTTTCTCTTTCTGTCTCCTGTCCTCCCTCTTTTTCTTTTCCTCTTCCCTTTTTTTTCCTTTTAGATACTTCTGCTTGCAGTACAGTGCATATTTCCTGCCACCAATATCCTCAGTTTCCCTCCCGCCCTCTATCCCCTGCTATCACTCTCTATCCTCTCTTTTTCTTTCTCCTCTTTTTCCTGTTTTTTTTTTTTTTTTTTTTTT
>PVKC010047700.1:0-11015 GCA_004027635.1 Crocidura indochinensis | reverse complement strand
ATTTCTTTTACTTCTAATTTAATCATATATGAGAATATAATTGTTCATCCAACTGAAAACTAATACTATTTGGTGAAATATTTTTTTTTGGTTTTTGGGTCAATCCCGGCAGTGCTCAGGGGTTAACTCCTGGCTCCATACTCAGAAATTGCACCTAGCAGGCACGGGGGACCATATGGAGCACCGGGATTCGAACCGATGACCTTTTGCATGAAAGGTAAACGCCTTACCTCCATGCTATCTCCCGGGCCCCAGAAATATTTTATAATCAACTTCAGCAAGTTGGCTGATAAGGTTGTATGAAGAAAAATATCAACTAAAGAAGAAATGTAGAGAAGTAAACACTAACGCCATGATTGATGTCATTGGGAGGTTAGACTCTTGAGCAAGATAAAAATCAAATGAAAATAATCCTTTTATAAAACTCATGATTAAGACATATCAAAACTGAATGCTATGTTTAGTTTGCTTGTTTTGTTTAAGCCCTCATTTTAATCAAAATTTGATTCTTCATTACTGTAATATTTGGAGCAATACATCAAGCAAAACTGATACGTGGTTAAGAATATTTGCAATCTCAATAAGATAATTAGTAATGCTTTTAGAGATAGTCATAGGAAACCAATTAGTGATGCCTTAGAGATTTTCTGATTAATTTAAAGCACAACCTTTAGTTGCATTTGGCATAACTGCAATAAACCTTTTAGGATATTAAGATATCAGACTTCCATCTCTCACCAGCTATTCAACGAACCCTTTCATTTATCATTGTTTTCCTTTTAGGCAAAATAAACTCAGCATTCATTTTTTTATGTTGGGCATTGTATTTTCTTTAGTCTAGGAGTTCTTGCATATAAAGGTGTACTCTATAAAGAAGCCTCATATGTCAAATATGCTATAAATTAATTTGCTTGCATAATCTTTCCAAAATAATATGGAAAATTTTCCTGTTTCAAACATAGATGCTAGGTGGAGGTAAAATATTTTCCCCTAAGAATCTGTGAGCTCACATAGATCTCTCTCATAGACTGACAGCTCATACCCACATTTTTTAACTCCAAAGCATCAAGATTAACAACAACAACAAAAAAATGGCTCCACGTTGGTCTGGCCCTAAGTGACAAGTCAAAGCGAGCCCAAAATATTTTAGTGGAACAGTGACCTCAAAAATTCTTATAGTGATCTGAAAAACAGTGCAAGAGTTTAGAAACATTCCTAGCAAGAGGCCGACTCAGCATCACTGGGTGAAATGGTCTAGGGAACCCCTGGTAACTTAGGGTCCAAATAGCACTTGAGGTGTAGCCTTGGCCCCTGACTCTAAAGTATGGTTCAATTTAATGACATCCGGCCTCATGGAACTGCCAGGACCTAGTCCACTCCCCCCTCCAGAAAAACAACAAAGCAAAACAACATTTCAATTCTCATAGGTAAGGTGATAACAAGCATAAACTGATGCCACCCCTTTGGGGAGAAAATACAATTAATTAAAACTCCAGAAAATGCACAGGGAAATATGGCATACCAGGTGAGATGCAGGATGGCAAAATAAAACTCACAAAATAACTTCAAAACATATGTAAACCCAGAATGTTAGCTTGTTGAGTATAATTTAAGAAATAAAAGCAGGTTGACAATATGGACAAGGAACAAAAGATTACAAAATAACAAGCGAACTGAAAGAAAAATTCTAGAAATATTAACAGTATTATTAAATATATGAACTCAATAAGTATGCTTCAAAGCAAATTAGACCCAGCAAAGAGCAAATTTAGAAACAGTAGAGAGGCAAAACTGGACTCAATATATGAATGAGAGTGAGTGTGAAAGAGAGAGAGAAACAGAGAGCTAGATAATGGGACAGAGACATTGTCCTTTTTCTTTTGCAGTCTTAATTTCTCACTGGCGCTAATTCATTCAACCTATTTCTTTTAGTCATAATAAGCCATTTCCACTTATTACTCCTCCTCATCATGGCAAAGACACCATCAATCTTTATTTGCTCAGTTTAACTTCGCAAAAGTGTTTCTCACTTAGAGTTCCATTTAACTTCAGTGGCCATCAGGGAGGCAAGGGAATGTACTTTCCTTTGCTTTGTTAATTATAACAATTTTGAACAAATCTTTATTTTTTTTTCTGTGGAATCAGCTGAGGGAAGGCCACTCATATTTGCCTGAGTGGCAAGTCAGTCAACCCAGGAGTGATTTGGGTCCATTCTCAGAATCTTGCTTGTTCCGTGTGCTTTCCTCTGGGATTCCAACATCTGAAGACTGTCATCCTTTTTGACAAGGTCATACAAGGAAGGCCTTCCTCCATTTCACTTTTGTGAAGATATTTTTCCCTATTATAAATATAATACTTATGTGCTGTGAGAAACTTGGAACAACCAGATGTGTTTCAAAAGGCAATTCAAAATAACTGTTTCAGATTTTGTTGTTTATTTTTTCTATTTTTTCCATGAGCAGATAAACGTTTGTAATATACTTATTTTCCCCATAAATGTCATATACTTCATTATTTATCTTTTCCATTTATATTTCTTGATGCCTTCTACCAACCAAAGTTTTCAATAGCTAGAGTCCATGAATGCCTTACAGTACCTTTATTCAACATAGACTATTAGCGTCCCATCTCTATATTCTCTCCTGCTTCTCTAGTTCTCAGACGTGCCAATGGCCTTTCTCCGTGCACCTTCTATCCCTGCTCTTTATGATGCTTTGGCTTTGCATATCAGTCCAGGAAAGGTATGTACCAGGAACAAACTCCAATAAGAAAACCAAAGTTGTTGGTCAGTACGAAAAATTGGTTGGTAACTTCCCTGCCCACCAATAGGTAATCGCCAGTAATCACTTTTATTTTCCTGAAGGCTTCCAGGGCAGTGACCTACTCATGAATGCATCTAATGCTGGCTGCTTCTTTGCTCCATTTTACCAGTTAGTGCTCCCTGAAAAACCCCCAGGTAAACTATTTTCCCATCTTGGGTATACACAGTCTGAGAGTATTTAAGCACTCCCCTGCAGTTATTGACTATTTTTCTTAAAAGCAATAATCTTGCTGTTCCTCTGGTTGCCTTGACACCTGGGTCTGAAACCTGAAAATATCAGTTCCAACAGTCCAGTGAATATTTGGCATCTGTAGGGAAGTTCTGAAATCAATGTATAAAGCTAAATTCCTAGGGTCAAAATTGCTCTTCAAAATGCTGTTAGGATTTCAGTTTGGTTCCTTTTAGCTTCAGAACCTTTTCTCACTTAGGTCTCCAGGATCTATATGGAATAATTTGTAAAGATAGAGTCTTAATTGTTGGGTGAACAGGTAAGAAGGGTGTGTGACTGTGCCAGCGTGTCACCTCACTGGGCTTTGTCCACCTATGTTGTGTGAGTTTAGCATTTCTTGTACGGGTTCATCTTATTTGGGTTCTCTTCTTTTTTTTTTTTTCAGGTTCTCTTCTAAGACCATCTACTGCTTCACTGGGCAAAGGTTGCAGATAGTGATTGTATTTGTGTGTGAGGGTCTCATTCAGTGAGGATGAGCAACTGATCAATTCAGTGATTCCAGAAGTCTTAGAAATCTGAGACTGAGTGAAGTTGGGCTGGGCTGACATGTCTGTCCCCTATCCTCTTGCATATATGATACAAGGCCATACTCAGACTCTTGCAAACAAACAGCTCTGTCAGGAGAGTCTTCTTATCCTTATTTAATTAAATACTCCAAACTATAATTTTATTTTTCTTGAATTCTTGGAGTTACACTTTTCTTGTCTCTATTTCCTGGAGTTTTATGGGGGAGATTCAGAGAAGTTAACATGAAACGTTTGTGAAATATCAGATTCTCTATAAAAGGAAAGAAGGGTTTGTTATTATCTTGGTAGTGGTGATAGCAACTATTGTGATTGCTTTGTCCATGGTCTATACTAGCCGGAGGTCAGAAACAGCAGTGCCATTGATTTTACCGAACAATGTGGAGCTAGAAGGAGGAATTGAACTAAACACTTTATGCATGCAAAGCTTTTGTTCAATCACTTGAATGTCATTTACAGGTCCCTATTATTTTTTAGAAGTCTGGGTGCCATGCTATCTTTTTGATTTTCCATCTAAAGCAACAACTAAGTGATTCATCTAAGTGATAATGAAATTCTCATAAAATGTACTCACTTTTCTCTGTAAGCTGGGTGGGCTATCTTGATAGTACTCAAGTTCCCATTAACATTTGTTAACATTGCATCTTGTGTTCTGTGGGAAGGGAGCACTATATGGTAACTCTGGCCTTAAGGCTGGAGCAGTTTGTTCACAATAACCAAATTATGGGCTGGGGTGATAGCACAGCAGCAAGGCATTTGCGAGCTGCTGACCCAGGAAGGAGCCTGGTTTGAGCCCTGGCATCTCATAATGGTTCCCTGAGCCTGCCTGAAGTAATCCCTGGGTGCTGCAGGATGTGGCCAAACGAAGAAACCCCAAAACAATAACCAAATTATCTTGGAAAGCACGGAAGTTTTATGCACTACACTTTTTTGCATACATTTTAATCATTTGCTAAAAAAGTACTTTAAAGGATGATTTCCATTGTCTCTAAAACTTCAACTCATGAATCATAACAAATGTTTCACAGTGCAGTCAAAAAGAAAATAAGCTTCATTAGAAGTATCCAGAGAACTCGTTAAAAATGCAGATGTGATTTGTAAGTTCAAACTGGATTTAATGAATCAGAGTCCCCTGATGGGGGGGATCACAGTCTTTGAATTATTAGTAAGTGTGGAGAAAGATCTTTTTAGTTCTGTATTTCTTACTTCAGTTATAAAATGCAATTGGAGATGTGTAAGGACACTGGTGGAGGGTTTGGGGCACTTTGGTGTTGGTGGGATGCAGTAGTTTGTATATCAATATCATAAAGAATATTATTATCATAGCCATGCTACCTAAGTTAAAGTAAAATACTTAGTAATTGAAATCAGCCTTATTGAGTTGCTTAGCAGAAAACTGGTAAGGAAGGTGAATATTGTTTTTTCATTTTTTAAATTTATTTTATTAAAGAGCATATATCACAAAATTGACATATAGTAGTTGACCATAATACATTTGTTTCTAGATAGTGAGAGCAAATTATTTGCACAAGAATAGAAAGAAAAAATAAAGAAAGAAGAGAAGAGAAAAAAAGTAGAGTGACAAGAAAATATGTGAAAATTATTTTACTTACATTAAAGTCATTAAATCATTGTCAGAAAGTTTAGTAAATTCTTGTTGCTAGCTAACCAATCTCTTAATTCATATGTTTATGAACATTAAGTAACATCAGCTACACGTTGGTATCTAAACTGTTGTGTTCCTATAAGGATGACAGTATTAAATAAAAATGAAATTTTTTGAGGCTGCATTTAAGGCCTTGTAGTCCAGGAATTCAAAGCACTATTGTTGATACTATAGCTTCTGTGGAATGTATTTTCAGTTACCTGGTCTTCTGGAAATATGTGAAGGCAGGGTGTGTGTGTGTCCATACTTACTTCAAAAACATTCTGGTGATATCAACCACACACTGGCATTCCCGGAGTTTTATCAGTTTGGTATCTCTGTAGAGAATTGTAGAAGAGTAGGGAAGCAAAAGCTAAGAGGCAATTATGGATGATGGTTGCAGCAGGCATGGCTTTTGCTGAGTGGGGATTAGACCTGTCCTCTCTTCCTGAGATTGCCAACTTTCAGCTGCTTGGCCAGTGTACTCATGAATTTCCACAGCTTAGTTTATATCTGTTTCTAGAACAGAGTGGCGTCTATAGAGCTGGCTGGATGCCGATATGGTGATTTAGGAAAGAGAACATTTTTGTCAGTGGTTCTTTGTAAGGCAAAATAATGGCTAATGATTATCTTATTAAATGGAAATAGAAAATATTCATAAATTTGTACATAATCATTACTATAAAATTATTATTCAACATCATGCCAATGTTACACTAAAACCTTTTACTAAAAGTAGCTAACAGTTTTTTATTTAATAATGAATTTCGATTTTAATAGGCTTTCACCCTGGCACTAAAAATTGGAAAAGTACAACTCACACAGAGTAGAACATTTTACTCCATGGAAAAACTTTCCATTCCCTCCCAGAACAGACTAATTTTCCTTACTTTATAGATTTAACCAGTGTTTTAAAATTTATTTATGTTTATGATTTTAAATTATAGTTAAGACTTTTTTGACTAGTCAATAGTGCTCTGGACTTACTCCTGAGATCATTTTCATCAGGGCTTGGGGTGTTTTGGGTACTGAGACTGGGGATTGAACCCAGGTCAGCTATGTACAAGGCAAGTGCCCTACCTGCTGTACCCACTCTAGTCCTCTTTACTATTTTTTTCCTAGTAGTACTCAGGAGGCCATACATGATGCAAGGGGATTTGAATCAATACTGTGGTGCAAGAGCTTAACATCAGTCAGAACTTCCTTCTCACCTTGCCATTTATGATGATTGTTTTGGGGGTATTCTTGGTTGTGCTCTGGGCTTACTCCTGGCTTTGTGTTTTTGGAGGTTCTCAGAGGATGATGTGTTTCTATGGATTGCAGGGTCATCTGCATGGGAAGACAAAGCCTTAAATCCTGCACTCTCTTTTTTTTTCCTCCTGACCTTTCAGTTAGGTTTGAATCTTCTATTTTTTAAGTGCCAACTGGAATATCTACCTCTCTCCCTTTCCCTCTCCCTCTGTTCCCCTCTACCACCCTCCCACCCTCTCTTTCTTTTTCTCTCCTTTTACCTCCACACTCCTTACCCTTGTGGAAGGTAACAGTATTTATTTGTTCACTCAAGCTGTAAATTATGTCTTATTTTGCCCAATGACTTTGGGCTAATTAGCTCAGCATTTCTGGTGTGGCCAAAGAGTATGACCTAACTAGGTTAGTTATGGCTCCACATACATTTGTTTATATATAGTGCAACTTTATAGGTTAATGGGAAAGCTTCCCTATCCTTGAAAAATTATGCAATTGGGTAATGATAAAAAAATTTCACAATACATGTAAATATAGCTGTTATTAGTGATTTATTAATTATACCAACATTTATTTAATTTTTATTGTACTACTGAAAGTACTATGCTGAGTGCTGGTGATACAAAACTAATTCTATTTTGAGCCCTAGTTTAAAAGTTATATAAAGTTATACTTTTCTGGAAATAAAAAAGATGTTTTTCTGCTATAAAAGGCAGGAATGAATAAATTAAGATTTGTAAATGCAGTAACCAGCTTGTTGATACTAACATGGGTCAATGAAAATCGAGTAACTTTTCCATTTCAAGTATACAATAAAGTTTTCATTATTTTTTTTGTTGTTGTTGGGGCCTTTTTGGGGACATACCTGTTGTGCTCTGGGCTTACTTTTGGCTCTGCTCAAGAATCATTCTTGAATGTACGCAGGTACCATGTCTGGTAGCAGAAATGAGCAGAGGCAGGCTTCATGTAACGCAACTGCCCTACTTGCTGTACTATCTCTCTAGCATTTTTTTTGCATAATTTTTAATACTAGTCTAGATAAGCTATGTGAGAAGGTCTGTAAGAGTAGAAATAAATTATATATCTCCCTCTAAAGAAGTCCACTCATAACTTTTTAAGAATAATAGCAGAAATTAATGAGATCACTTGCCAATTATTTGTGAGGAACCAGTATATGTCTTTGGGAATAAGCTACAAATATCCTCAGGGTACTCAATATATTTACCTATCTCCTTTATCTTTTTTTATTCTCCATTTATTATATATCCATTCTAATTCTTTGTTTAAAATGAAACTCATGAGCCAGTGATGACAGGTCTTGTGATTTTGTCTTCAGAACTTAATTTGCTAAGTGGGGATGAGAGTAGGGAGGTATGAGGAGACCTAGCGACAGCAGTGGAGAGGTGTCTATATTCTGAAGGTGAGTGGGGTGCAGTAACACTATTCCTGAAAAAATTAATGTTAACATATTTAAGAATCATGGTGCTAATTAAAAATATAAAATATGGCATAAAATATATACCATAAAATAATTTATTTTAATGAGTTTCATTTGTTATCATATCTGCTTCTCCTCAGTGTTTTTTCCTATCATTTACTTAGCTGTTAGAGAAAATTCAAGTAACAGTTTTGGTTTAGAAATATTCCAAATTTAAGGGGCTGGAAAGATAACATGGAAGTAAGGTGTTTGCCTTGCATACAGAAAGTTGGTGACTCGAATGCTGACATCCCATATGGTCTCCCAAGCCTGCCAGGAGTGATTTCTGAGTGTAGAGCCAGGAACAACCATGAGTGTTGCTGGGTGTGACTGCCCCCCCCAAAAATATTCCAAATTTATTACTTCCTCCCCCCATGCCTTTTGCTTCTAACCAAATCTAAGCCACTACCCAATGGGCATAAAGATAGTCTCCTAATTGTTCGTATTGCTACATTTTCTTGCTTTTGGGGGACTTTGGGGGCCACACCCATTTGACACTAAGGGGTTACTCCTGACTTTGTGCTCAGAAATTGCTCCTGGCCTGGGGTATCATATGGGATGCCTAGAGATCGAACCACAGTCTGTCCTAAGCTAGCACTTGCAAGGCAGACACTTTACCTCTAGCGGCACCGCTTCGGCCCCTACATTTTCTTTTTTTTTAATTTTTATTGTAACTGAAGTGCATTACACAGAGTTATTTACAGTACATAGTGGCAATGGATGAAGGGCATACCCACCACCAATGTTGTCCTCCCTTCACTCCTGTTCCCAGCATGTCTCCCATAGCTCCCTCCTTTACATGCCCAGAATACTAGTGTGACTGGTCTCCACTTTACAGCTTGTTGTAGTTTGGGTATCTATTCTGTTATTATTGACTTTGACTTTGGGTTTAGTGTTCCAGTCTGGTCATTTTTTATTTACACTACATATTCATATGACTGGTTCTGGTATCATCATTCCCCCCCTCAATTTATGAGGCTGTATGATTCAAGTTATGCTATTCTGTTGGATATAAAAAGGTTATGGAAAAGAGAAGAAAAATTTGTTATCAGCTACTAAAAATAATCACCAAATAATATCCACAAGAGTGAAAATGGGGGCCCGGAAGATGGCATGGAGGAAAGGCGTTTGCCTTTCATGCAAAAGGTCATTGGTTCAAATCCCAGTGCCTCATATGGTCCCCCGTGCCTGCCAGGAGCAATTTCTGAGCATGGAGCCAGGAGTAACCCCTGAGCACTGCTGGGTGTGACCCAAAAACCAAAAAAAAAAAAAAAAGAGTGAAAATGAAAGAAAATAGTGGAAGAAAAAAGAGAAGGAAATTAATATAGAAAACAAGCAAAAAAAAAAAAGGAATGCTGGATGGCAGGGTTTTTCTTAAGTTAATCTCTTTCAGCCTAAAGTATGTATTGTTACTCTGTGTATACACATTTTATGTATGTATATACATAATGAAGTATGGAGTAGTTGGAGGAGGAGGAAGACTTCATGACAGCAAAGCTGGACTGTAGTTTGCAAGTGACATCAATGAAATTATGCTTTGGGAAATGACTCTGAAGGCAGCAAGATGTTGAACTTGGTAGTGAGACACATGAGAAAACTTCAGTTGGTTAGGTGAAGAGCAGGGCAGGTAGGAATAGCAGACTCTGAGAGAAAGAGCTGGGGTACTTGTGCAAGGGAGGAAAGTGTAAGACCAGAACCCCAGTTCGATCTGAAGAAGGGATATAATCCATGGGGGTTGTGATATGTTGATAAGAAATCCCAGAGAGGGTGCCAAAGTGATAGCATAGTGTCAGGGTGTTTGCCTTGCACACAGCTGACCCAGGATGATCCAGGTTTGATTCCCGGTATCCCATAGGGTCCCCTGAACCTGCCAGGGGTGATTTTTGAGTGAAGAACCAAGAGTAAGCTCTGTGTGCTGCTGGGTATGGCCCAAAGACAAAAAAACAAAACAAAACAAAAAAAAAAAAAAACCTGAGAGAGATCTTAGAGTGTTTAAAGGTGGCTGCATATTCCCAGGAGAGGTGGAGAGAGAATTTTAGGTATAAATTAGAATGTTCTTGGGATGTTCTATGTAGAACCTGAAACTTCAGCTTCATTGCAATTGTCCTTCAAGTTGGTACATTACAAGTTCACCCAACCCTCTACAGTGCTCGTCATCCTCTATCTAATTCATAGAATATATCTTTCCTACCTCCAACAAGGAGACCTTGTTTTATTAGGACATATATGACCCCAAGGTGCTAAAAATGAATGAAATGAAAAGCAAATGAAATTAAACTCATTTACCACTTACATTTTATGTGCCACTTCTTTGGGCTACCTCCTGGCTGTCACAAGCTGTGAGAGGCACAGTAGAGACTGGAAGCAACACCAAAACCGTCCTTCTTGCAGTACACAGGATTCAGGGTTTCAGGACTTGAATCAGTGTGTGTAGCAACTGAGAAAAATGGCAGAATTGCTGAAACAATATTTTTTTTAATATGGAAACTTCATGAATTTGCGTGCCATCTTTGCAGGGGCCATGCTAATCTTCTCTGTATCATTCCAATTTTAGTATATGTGCTGCCGAAGCAAGCACAAGAAGCAATTTTTATTGTTTATGTAGAATTTTCTTATTCATATTTATAACTGGATTATCAAAATTTTAAGTCTTTTGCTAGGAGCATTGCAGGGAGCAGAAAATCACAGGCCGAATTAAGAAAAAGCCAAAAGTATAGTTGCTAGCAAAAGAGACGGAATCAGTGAGTCAAGAAGTTCAGTTGAATCATGGATATTTCCTTAGTCATTTGGGCTGAAGTTCTTCTCATTTTCCCTTTTGTAGTTCTTGGTTTACACACAAGCCTTAAAGAATATGTATTATGTATTATCATTATTAATGTTAGGATGACCAAGAGGACATCTGTTTTTCATTATTTTATTGTGAAAGTTATTGATTCCTAGAGAAGGTAAGAGATTTGTATAAGGTCAAAGGTTTAGTGACTTATGTAGGTCTATAACACACAGTAAGGACCAAAAAGATAGTGCAGTGGTGATCCTTGAGTGCCAAGAGTAAACCAGAAATACCACCAGGTGTG
>PVKC010047699.1:0-11018 GCA_004027635.1 Crocidura indochinensis | reverse complement strand
TGCACTTTACAAACAAGTGGAAGCAGAGATAAACAGATGGGAATACGTTAAGCTGAGAAGCTTCTGCACCTCAAAAGAAATAGTGCCCAGGATACAAGAGTCACCCACCGTGTGGGAGAAACTATTCACCCAATCCCCATCAGATAAGGGGCTAATATCCAATATATACAGGGCACTGACAGAACTTTACAAGAAAAAAATCATCTAATCCCATCAGAAATGCGGAGGAGAAATGGACAAACACTTTGATAAAAATGAAATACAAATGGCCAAAAGGCACATGGAAAAATGCTCCTCATCACTAATCATCGGGGAGATGCAAATCAAAACAACTATGAGGTACCACAGAGATTGGCACACATCACAAAGAATGAGAGCAATCAATGCTGCCGGGGATGTAGAGAGAAAGGAACTCCTATTCACTGCTGGTGGGAATACTGTCTAGTACAACCTCTATGGAAAGCAATATGGAGATTCCTCCAAAATCGACCCAGCTATTCCACTCCTAGGAATATACCCTAAGAACACAAGGATACAATACAAAAACCTCTTCCTCACACCTATATTTATTGAAGCACTATTAACAATAGCTAGACTCTGGAAACAACCAAGATGTCCTTCAACAGATAATTGGCTAAAGAAATGATGGTACATATACACAATGGAATATTATGCAGCTGTCAGGAGAGATGAATTTATGAAATATTCCTATACATGGATGTACTTGGAGTCTATCATGCTGAGTAAAATAAGTCAGAGGGAGAGAGAGACACAGAATAGTCTCACTCATCTATGGGTTTTAAGAAAAATAAAAGTCTTTTTTGCAACAATCCTTAGAGACAATGAGAGGAGGGCTGGAACTTCCAGCTCACTTCATGAAGCTCATCACAAAGAGTGGTGAGTGCAGTTATAGAAATAACTACACTGAGAACTATCATAATCATGTCAATGAATGAGGCCCTGGAAAGCCTGTATAGAGTACAGTTAGGGGTGGGGTGGGATGGAGGGAGACTTGGGACATTGGTGGTGGGAATGTTGCACTGGTAAAGGGGGGTGTTCTTTACATGACTAAAACCTAATCACAATCATATCTGTTATCAAGATGTTTAAATGGGGGACGGGCGGTGGCGCTGGAGGCAAGGTGCCTGCACTAACCTAGGACGGACCATGGTTCGATCCCCCGGTTCCCCATATGGTCCCCCGTGCCTGCCAGGAGCGATCTGAGCAAATAGCCAGGAGTAACCCCTGAGCGTCACCAGGTGTGGCCCCCCAAAAAAAAGATGTTTAAATAAAGAAAAAAGATGTATTGTCATTTACATAAAGATTATTATTTTTAGCTCATAGGCTCAAGTTTATATAATCCTTTTAATTCACAAAAATAAAGTAGCCCAATTCTGGATAATTTTTAAAAATTTTCTGCCTGTCTGCTCCGAAATGGCTCCTGGCACACTCAATGGACCATACGGGATGCCGGGATTCAAACTACCGACCTTCTGCATGCAAGGCAAATGCCTTACCTCCATGCTATCTCTCCGGCCCCTAAAAATATTTTCGTAAGAACACTTATTTCAATAGTGATAATTCGAGAATTTTCTTGTTTTCCTATTTTGCGTGTTGTTCTTAATACAACACTATTTTTACAATGAGTTGCAATAATCATTATTCCTGCCCCCCATTAATATCTAAAATACTTTAGAAAATAAAAGGACACAATGATTCAACACCATTTTATAGTCCAGAGCCTTTAACTGATTGCTGAGATTTAATGTAAAAGGAAGTAGTAACAAAGGTCAATAAGTCCCACTAATATAAAGGAGACATTACCAAATTGTTTTTCCAAACAGCAATGAATGACAAAACAAGAGAGGATGTGAGCCCCCAAATCTTCATTTATGGCCCATATTTATGTTCATTTATATATAGTATCACAAAACTGACAAAGAAAAGTGATTACAACAGCAAAAATGCAGCAGAAACTTCTCACATGTCAAAGCAACCTTAAGAAATTAGCAGCTCTAAGACAGAAGTGAAGGTTGGTAGAATATTGAAGAGCAATCTTTACACGATAATTAGACAGTAAAATACTAAAATACATACAGAAGAAGCACAAAATCAAAAATAAATTCTCTCACTCAAGTGTCATTGTCTATTGCACATTGCTAAGAAAGTACAGAAAAAAGAATATTTCTTGGAGTAAAACTGAGCAGCTTTAAATTCAAAGCTCATGTTCTATTCCTGCCAGGAACCTGAGTCATTGTTTTATCTCATGCTAGTAAGTCATTTTGCCTCAAATTGCTTGCCTATAAAAATTATACTTTCGGAATTCTTATAGACCACCCCATCACATTTTTTATTCACTGAGTACTGGGTATCTACCCAAGAACAAATTTTGTAATTCATTTATAAATCAAATCTAACACATAAAAATAAAGATGGACCATAATGAACGAGCTAATGCTGAAAATTCTAACTTGTATATTTCATGTTAGTTCATTATTGTGAGTGACATAACCTTTAAATAGCATTATTTCCTATCTTGGAAATTCAGTATCACCTATGTCTAAAGTAGATTATGGATGCAGAGCTCACATTATCATTGCAATGCCATGGACAAAATAATTATATATTGTTCTATTAAATCTAATAACCTTGGCTTACTATTATTTTATAGGCATCAAATGTTTGTGCCTAATTGAGTTTTTTGGGGGGGAGGGGGTCATCCACATCTGGCGACGCTAAGAGGTTATTCCTGGTTATGCGCTAAGAAATTGCTCCTGGCTTGGCGGAACATATGGGACTCTGGGGGATCGAACTGTGTTCCGTCCTAGGTTAGCGCGGGCAAGGCAGACACCTTACCGCTTGTGCCTCAACTCCAGGCCCCTAATTGAGTTTTTTTGAACTTCTGATTTTCGTCAGTAAAGGAGAATTTTGCTTTTGTTTAAGGGAATTTCCATGGGTGCTGGGGCCAACTGGGTTATATCCAGGAGTACTCAAAAACTATAAGTTGGTGTAGACCAAGTCAAGACTTTGTTCATGGTATAAGTACCCCAACACTTTTAGCTATCTCTCCAATGCCCAAAGCATTTTTAACTTAATAGAAATCAACATTCCTTAAGGAAAAGAAATTTACACAGTCTCACTGCTTTGCAGAGAGTTTTCCTATATGATAAAATTCACCTCATATAAAAAGTCTATGTCATACTATGAGTCACTGAAGTAGATAAATGAAAAACATGAGAACCAAAATGTCAAATAATTTTCCTGAGGTTACAGAACAAACTCAAGTCATAAACAGGAATCATGTTCAAATGTAATTTGCTGTAACTCTCCCCATTTAGTTTCTATTCTTCTATTTGTAGACTGATTCTGTTGAGTTTCATTAAAAAAAAAAAAAAAAACGACTGAGGTGGAAGCCATGGCACAAGTGGTAGGGCATTTGTCTTGCATGTGCTAACCTAGGACTGACCGTGGTTCGATCTCCTGGCATCTCATATGGTTCCCCAAACTAGGAGCAATTTCTGAGTGCATAGCCAGCAGTAACACCTGAGCATCACCAGGTGTGGCCCCAAAACAAAAAACAAACAAAAAAAGAAACTACTGAAATGATACATGATCTTAGTTCACAGACAAAATCCTTGTTTTTCTGAGCTCTAATAAATAAATAGCAGTATTTATTAACTGTATGTTACTGTGTAGCTTTCCCTGGTTGTACACTTTCTCATATTTCTGATGGAAAAAAACTGTTGGGATAAAGTCGACATGAAGACAAAAATCATAGCAATCTAAATTTGTTTGTTTGTTTCCTGGACCACTTCCGGCAGTGTTCAGGGTTGCTTACTCCTGGCTCTACACTCAGGAATAACTCTGGCATGTTCATGAAACCATATGGGATTCTGGGGAATGAACCCAAGGCAAATACCCTACCTGCTGTACTATAGCTTCAGCTCCACATATGTAAAAATTTAAGAAATTTTTATAGGTGTGTATATTTTCCCCTGTTAGATGCATGCAAATAAGAAATAAAATCATTCTTATTCACAAATTATATGTTTTTCTGAGCAGAGAGCAATAGATTTCCTAAAACAACTTTTGGAAGCAATTTATAAATTGAGTAAATTGTATGATATAGAGTCAGTATATAAAAGTCAATTATATTTATATATGTCAACAATAAACTTTATAAAAAGGAAGTTAAAGTCAGTTACATTTACAATAACATTAGAAGATCCCCAAGTTACAACATTTTTAAGAAGACCACATAGGGGACTAGAGAGACGGCACAATGGTAGGACATTTGTCTTGCAAGCAACCAACCCAGACTCTGGTTCAATCCCGGCATCCTATATGGTCCCCCAAGCCTGCCAAAAGTGGTTTCTGAAAGCAGAGCCACGACTAACCCCTAAGTTTCGGTGTAACCCCCAAAGCCAAAATAAATAAATAAATAAATAACCACATAGAAGTAAAGCTTCTTTCCATTTATCTAGGCCAGAATGATTTCCCATCTGTGGCTCTCTTCTGACCTTGTTTACTTCCTATGCCCATCCTCATCACTGGTTGATCTCATAGTCTCATCCATATCCCTCAATTTATGTGCTTCTTTTTTTTTTTTTACCTGTGGCCTCCTTGGAGTATCTTGGGGGCTCCCAGTAAAGAATTATTGTTCAGTATCACTTACCATCAGAAACATGCAAATGAAAACAATAAGTTACCAATTAAAGGTGGTCAGGATGTGATGAATGTATAAGTTTTGTAAAATGATGTAGCCTGCAGGAAAAACAGTATAAGGTTCATTAAAAATTTGAAGATACATATATTGTTAGATCTTGAAATCTCACTTCTGGTTATATATACAAAGGAATAGAAATCAGACTCTCAGGAGATATCTGCTCACACTCACAGTAACATTATTCACAATAACCAAGGTATGGAAATAACCCAAATCCATACTTGAATTGGTGGATAAATTAGGTATGGTATATGTATATACACAGAAATATTATTAATCCTTATAAAGAAGGAAATTCTGCCATACTAGTGGTCTGTGTGAATAAGAAAGCAGCAAAAGGAAAAACAATATAAGATTTTGTGTATATAAGATATATAAAAAGTCAAAAGACGCAGAGAAGTAGCACAAGAACACTTGTGTTGCAAGCATATGGGCTTAAGCTCAAATCTCCAGTGTCTGACATGCTCTGAACACTATTCTTGCAGCTTTGCTGTTTAAATCTGGCAGTTTTTCTGTCTGTGATCCCCAGTGCTGAAAGCAATTTCTAACCACACTATAGCTAGGCATATGTGAACACCATAAAAAAGGGGGGTTACTACTAGGAAGCATTGCAACTAAAACGATGTATAAATTTCACAGCCAGGAATTGAGACTTTTACAACTACATGTGTGAGCACTACAGTAATGCCACCCTTGTGGCCATCACAACTATAACTTTTGATTATCAACGAAGAGTGTGAGCCATAGTAAACATGAGTGCAAGAACCACAGTTAAAGAAATGAATGCATGTAAACCTCAAGGAGCACTGTGGTCAATTGGGAAAGTACTAACAACCTGATGCATAAACCCCAGCAAGCATCACAACATCATATCCAGGTAAGTGCGTAACCCTATAGTCATAACAACAGATGGAAGAGGGAAGAGAGGTATATGCAGATGTATAACATTATTTTATTTTTTAGTATTTGTTTATTAATTTTTTGAATACTTTTTATTGTGACAAAGCGTGAATAACAAATCTTTCACAGTAATATTTGAGGTACATAATGACAATTGATCAGGGTCATTCCCACCACCAGGGTTGTCCTCCCTCCACCCCTTTTCCCAGCCTGTGTTCCATATCTCCCTCTTTGCCCCCCGGAGTGCTAGTGTAACTGTTTCCCTCTGTGGATAGCTTGTTGTAGATAGGGTATTGATTCTGTTGTTATGGACTTTTGGTTTGGTGTTTAAGTCTGATCGTTTTTTATTTCCACTCAATATTCGTATGGCTATTTGGTCCTGGTACCATTTGTTTTTATTCCCCCCCCCTCAATTCATGAAGTAGAACAAGATGATTCAAGTTCTGCTCTAAGAAGAAAAAAAAAAACAGAAAAAAGAGAAAAACATAACATAAAAAACAACAAACAACAGTTAGAAAAGACAGTAACTATCAAAAAATTAAAAAGCACCCAGCACCTACAACAACAAAAAACCCAAATCACCAAAAAATAACAAAAAGAGTGAAAAACAAAGAAAGGAAAGGACAAAAAAGAAAAAGGAAAATGAGAAAAAGAAAAAATAAAAAGGAAAAACCAAAGGGAGGAGTTCTGATTTGCAAGTTTTTGTGATTCCCCCAACCCCCACTTTTTTGCATAGGCACAGTAAGTACTGGGGAAGTAAGAAAGGGAATTCCCTTGGCCTAAGAGATTCCAGGTTTCTCCACCCTTGAAGCATACTGCCAACTACTGGCTCCGTACATGCTCATTACCTATAACATTATTTTAATGAGTTAATAGAGACTTACAACACTGTTTTTTTTTTTTGGTTTTTTGGGGGTCACACCCGGCAGTGCTCAGGGGCCACTCCTGGCTCCATGCTCAGAAATTGCTCCTGGCAGGCACAGGGGACCATATGGGGCACCGGGATTTGAACCGATGACCTTTTGCATGAAAGGCAAACGCCTTACCTCCATGCTATCTCCCGGGCCCCACAACACTGTTTTTAGTGAATAGCTTCATAAGTCAACTCCAGTTCCATCACTAATAACCTAATTATAAACCACCACCATCCAAGCAACGCCATATTACCTAGTTCACTCACCAGCCCCTTATTTGGTAGCACCACTACCTGTTCTCATTTATAAAGGTTTCTTATTATTTTAATTATTTTGTTCTTTTGATCTTTTTAATAGTCTTTCATATTATTGAAACACTTAATATATGTATTTCATTCCCTAACTTATTTTACTTATTATCTCCTCAAGGAGTAGTATACCACTGTGTCTGTTTCCACATTTTATTCATGCATTCATTCATTGATGGTAGGCAGTTGGTTTTCCATATCTTGGCTACTATGAATAGCAATTCAGAGAACATTAGCAAACACAATTTCTAGAAAAATAAATCTTTTGTTGTTTTGGTACCAAAAGCAGGTGTCTTAGCTCTGTGCTCAGCGACTACTCCAGCAAATGTCCAATCATTTACACTGTTGGGACTGAACCAGTCAGCTGTATGCAAGAAATCCTTAACTACTGTACTATCTCTCTGACTCTAAGTAAATAATTAAAAAAATGTTGAATTGACAGAAACAGTGTAGAATGGTAGTTGCCATGGTATAATGCTAAGCAGGAATAAATGGAGAGCTGCTTTTCACAGTATAAAGTTTCATACAAGATGCAAAAGTTCTAGAGATCTGACAACACATAGTGCCTAACGTTAACGGCCCTAACAGCACTGTGTTGTATAAATATGAAATCATTTGTATTTCATGTCATGTGTTCTTGCCACACAAACAAAACTAAAAAAAAACCAGAATGCTAGAATAAGAACTGCATGATTTTTTTTTAATTTTGAATGAATAAAGACTGGAAAAGTGAAATGGCTTCCGAATGTCTCTAGCCCCATGGACAGTCAGAAAGATGGCAATGACTGAAACATATTTGGATATAACACTGAGGATAAAAATAACACTCAGATAGTCACAGAGAACTCATTTCCAAATGCTTATATGTAAAGAAAACAACATTAGTTTCTTTGTGTTAAAAAAATAGGAATATAAGGGCCAGAACTTTGGTGCAAGCATGCTAACCTTGGACAAACCGCAGTTAGATCCCCCGGCGACCCATATGGTCCCCAAAGCCTGGAGCAATTTCTGAATGCCTAGCTAGGAGTAACCCCGGAGCATCACCGGGTGCGCCCCCCCAAAACAAACAAAAACAAAACAAAAAATAGGAAAATAACTATATTCAAAGAAGGAGTGCTCGGTTGGAAAGATAGCACAGTCTTGCATCTGGCAGAACCGGTTTCAACTTCCAGCACCATATATGGTCCCTGACCCCTGCAAGGAGTGATTTCTACAACCCCTGAGCACCCATTAAATGTGACTCAAAAACAAAACAAACAAAAAACAGGCATTGCCACACAGTGAAAGAACAACAGATGAATAAAATTTGGTCACATCATAAAGCTGCTGCTGAACTTAGGAGACAAATTCACTCAACTCTAGACTTCTGATTTATCTGAATTAAGAAAAAAAACGGTGTAAAGGTCCCTTGCGACTTTTGCTCTAAGAACATATAAGATAGTACAAAATCTCCCTAGGATATGAAAAGGAAATAGGATAGGAATTCTAAGAATTCAAATAGACAAGATATTTTGTTGGTACTCAACTAAAACCATCTGTTCAATACTGTAAGACACCATTGCTAAAAGGCGAATACTCCCAAGACACTAAAATTTATAATTGCATATTTTTTAAATATTGTATAATAGGTCTAATCCACTAATGGTCTCCAGAAACTAAAGAAATGTCTTGGGCAAGAGAGAATATTACAGGGGATAGACATTTTCTTGCATGCAGCTGAACCTAGTTTTATCCTTGACTCTGGATATGGTCCCTTGGGCACCTACAGGAATAGTCCCCAAGCACTCACCTGGTGTGTTTTTTTTTTAATAATTACAAGAAATGATCCTCTCAAAAGGAAACAACTTATTTTCTTTACCTTTTGGGGAAGAGATGCATACCTGACAATGCTTAGGAGTTACTCCCCACTCTGTACTCAGAAATTACTTCTGGTTGTGTTAAGGGGATCAACTGGAATGCCAGGAACCAAACTCGGGTCAGCCAAATACAAGACAAGCACATCACCCACTGTATTATCTCTCTGACCCCAGAGTTTCTTTTCTGACTACTTTATTATCATGTATTCTCAGTTTATATAATTTTACCATAAAGTGACAGTAAAAAATATTTTACTCAATAATCTGAAAACTTAGAGTCAGCAAATTAGAAGGTGAAGATCTTCTGTAATATTGGTATAAGATGTAGATTTATTGAGATTTTAATAAAGCTTAATCTTTAACGGTAATCACACTCCTGGGTATCTTTTTAAAGATCTTTACATAACACTATCCACGTTTTGTATTGATTTCGTTTATAACACCTATCATAAATTATTTTCTTTTTAAGGGCTCTAAAATTCTGAATCACGGACCAGCGAGAGAGCTCACGTTTGATCAATTGCTTCCCTGGAGGTACTCAACACCACTGAACTCAAGCATCACTGGATTTGAACATTGAACCATTTGGTTAGTCAGATATTACTATGACCCTTACAGCACTGCTTGGGAATTCTGCCCCAACTCCCCATAAAAGAAAACTCAAATCAATTTAATAATTTCATACGTGTACTGGCAGTACATTCTTGATGAATAAACTTTGATGAGTAAATTTTGATCTTTGCCTAGTTTGCCCCTGGGTTACAAATGACTTCTGACAGTTAATTTAACGATGCCTTTTTATTGACATCTGTGAATTCAATTCCAGGTGTTTACTTTCTGAAAAATGTATAGCAAATGATGGTTTTTCCCTAGTTTCTATGAAGATGTTACATTAGAATAGTTAGCCTGGATTTCAGAACCAAGTTATCAGCAGAGAATTTTGGGTTGTCTAATTGAGATGAATATAAATCCACCTTGGCAATGGAGCTGGAGTTAGCTTACCTCATGAGACCATTGGCTACAGAGTAGAAGATAAGAGTTGAGTCAGCTTACATAGGTTACATAGGTTACACATATAAGAGAGAATCATGGCCAAGCAATCATCTGCTCTCACTGTCACTCTTATTTGGTTAGTATAAACATTGTATTATTCCAGTGATTGCTAGCAAGCACCTTGCTTACTATAAATAAAAGTAAACCTACACAAAGCTCTTGTGTACCAAAAGGTAACGCTTTTATAAAAATCCAGAGAGAGATACCACTTCCGTAACATATTGCAAACCACAGAGTCTAAAAGGAAAAAAATGAATGAAAAGAGAGAGAAAATGTCTGCCAAAAAGGCAAGCAGGGGAAAGGGGAAGGGGAAGGGCAGGAAGGAAATTTGGCACATTGGTAATTAGAAATGTGCACTGGTGAAGGGTACTGTATATTAAACAACAAACTCAATCATGAACAACTCTGTAACTGTCTATCATAGTGATTCAATTAAAGAAATTATTTATTAAACTAACAAAAATTCCACAGATAAACCGAGAGGTCTTTTGTTTTCTGTACTAACTATGGCTTAATAGATATGATTTAATAAAAAATATGTACACTACTGAAACTTATATATAACATTGCAAATTAAGATATCAATAAGATTACTAATTACTCAATTTTAACTGTTTTTCTATCATTTTCAGAAAAATACAATATAATTATAATTTTACTTTATTCCCATTCTTTAGCCTCCATTTGAAAATAATTCAATTCTAAGAGAGATCTATTTTCTGTATCTGTGAAATTTTTAAGACTATGAACTTTCACACATTTTCGATTTTGTCACAAATTTCATCTTGATGTCTTTTAGATATCTAAGTTAAGATGCAGGGAGGACTTGATAGACAGTTTATAGTCAAGTTTAGAGATGTCTCTGGGAAGAGATATCAATTGACATCCAAATAATGCTGACATCTAAAGGAGCTCAGATGAGATCACTTCAGATGTGAATGCACACAAAAATGAAAAAGTGGTCTATGAATGGCATCTTTCAGGGTAAAGTGAGGCAATCTGGAGACCTAACAAAAATGATATCAGCACTGGCTCTACTGAGTCACCCGCCCAGGTCCTCCTCATATTCTCTTCGATTGCCCTTTCTGGATCAGGGTCAAATTCTCTCACTGGCTGCCAATCATAAAGGGGAAGTGATTGAATAGATGCTTCCGCCTTACTCTATGACAGGTCTCTGTGACAATCATGAGCTATTCGATCACTAATACTGGTGAGAGAAACAACTAAAGCAAAAATAATACTAAATAAAAATGGTGTATCA